>ML320613.1:0-17227 GCA_005239505.1 Nicotiana paniculata
CCCTGAGGGATCGACTCTGGGCATAATACCCCAGGATTATATTTGCAACGCCCGTTTAGTCTTTATAGAAGACATAGTTGAGCGTGATCAGTACCTATTCTTCTGAGCAACTGGCTCGAGTTTATATCCGCGAGATCATCAAGCTTCATGGCGTAGCGGCATCTATCATCTCTGATCATGGTACGCTGTTCACATCACGGTTCTGGAGGGCCGTACAACATGAGTTAGGTACTTGAGTTGAGTTTAGCACAACATTTCTCCCTTAGAACGATGGACAGTCCGAATGCACTATTCAGATATTAGAGGATATGCTTCGTGCATGTGTGATGGAGTTTGGAGGTTCTTGGGATCAGTCCTTTCCACTTGCGGAGTTTGCCTACAATAATAATTATCAGTCGAGCATTCAGATGGCACCATATGAGGCTTTATTGGGTACAAACTTGGTTAAGGATTCCTAGTAGAAGGTTAAGGTGATTCATGATTGACTTCGCACAACCCAGTCCAGAAAGAGCGGGCCCTACTACGGGTGTCACCCATGAAGGGTGTTATGTGCTTCGCAAAGAAGGGCAAGATGAGCCAAAGGTTTATTGGCCCATTCGAGGTGTTGCGACGTGTTGGGGAGGTTGCTTATGAGCTTGCCTTGCCTCTCAGTCTAGACTGATTTCATCCGGTATTCCATGTTTCTATTCTCCGGAAGTATCACGACGATGCGTCTCATGTTTTGGATTTCAGCTAAGTCAGTTGGACAAGAATTTATCTTATGTTGAGGAGCCAATGGCTATTTTGGATAGGCAAGTTCGAAATCTGAGGTAAAAGAACATTGCTTTAGTAAAGTTTCAGTAGAGCGGTCAACCGGTAGAGGAGGCGACTTGGGAGATCGAGCATGATATGTGCAGCCGTTATCCTTATCTTTTCACCGCTTCAAGTATGTCTTTATACTCGTGCGAGGATGAACAATTATTTTAAAAGGGTGAAGATGTGATGACCTGGCCGGTTGTTTTGTGAGTATTAGACCCGATCCCCTATTTACTGCTTTCCCTGTATCTTTTTCTGCTTATGTGACTTGCCGGGGGGTTTTGTTTGTGGTTTCAGAGTGATTTGGGACACGCATTCCCTAAAATGGAAGATTTAGTTCTATGATTTTGATCATAGTTAGAACTGTGTGAAGACGACTCCGAAATGGAATTTTGTCGGTTCCATTAGCTTCGTTGGGTGATTTTGGACTTAGGAGCTTGTTTTGATTGTGTTTTCGAGGCCTATAGCTGAATTAGGCTTGAGATGGCAAAAGTTGAAGTTTTAGGAAGTTTGACCGAAAGTGAACTTTTTGATATCTTGGTTGGATTTCGATTCCGGAAGTTGGAATAGGTCCATAATGTCAATTATGACTTATTTGCAAAATTTGGGGTCAATTGGACATGGTTTGATAGGTTTTGGCATCAGTTGTAGAAATTTGAAGTTTCAAAGTTCATTATGTTTGAATTGGAGGGTGATTCATGTTTTAGCATTGTTTGATGTGATTTGAGGGCTCGAATAAGTTCGTATGGTATTATAGGACTTGTTGATAAGTCTGGTTGAGGTCCCAGGGGCCTTAAGTGGATTCCAAATGGTTAATAGACTAGATTTGAACTTGTTGAAATGCAGAAATTTCTGGTGTTTCCAGTTGTTGGTTTCCTTTTTCTCGTTCGTTAGGGGAGTTCCGCGTTCGCGTAAAGGACGGGGGGACATGAGGGTATTTGTGCTTCTAGTTCGTGATGAAAGTTTCTCATTCGCAAAGCGTTGAGGCAATAAGTCTATGCATTCACGATGAGGGTCCCGCGTTCGCGTAAAGGAAGTTGGTCCACTGACTCTCCAGGCAATTTGCCTACACGTCCGCGATGATGGTCCCGCGTTCGCGTAAGGTCGAGCTGAGTAAGCGTCGCGTTCGCGATGAAGAATTTTTAACTGAAGAAATTTTGCTGCTTCGCGAATGTAAAGTTTCTTCTGCGTTCGCGAAGAAGGGATCACTGGGCAGTATAAACATTTCAAAAATGAGGGTTTAGCCATTTTTAACATAACTTGAGATAGAGAGCTCGAATTTGGTCAAACTTTTGAGGGAATTTCAGAGGAATATATTGGGTAATGATTCTTAACTCATTCATGGTTATATTCCACTAATCTATAGTTTATTTCACCATTTAAGTTCGGGTTTGGGTTTATAAGATTGGGAAATATGAGAAAAGTTCTTGAACTAAATTTTTGAGTTTTGATTGGGATTTTGACATCGGATTTGAGTAATTTTGGTATGAGTGAACTCGTAGGTGAATGGCTGTTCGTACTTTGTGACTTTTACCCGATTCCGAGACATGGGTCCGTGTCTACATTTTGGGGCGATTTTCAAAATTCTTGTTAAAGTCTTGATTTAATTATTTTGATTAGTCTCGTATAGTTGTATTTATGGTATGTAATTGTTTTTGGCTAGATTTGGGCCATTCAGAGTCGGATAATCGAGGAAAGAGCATTATTATTGATTGATTGAGCTTGGTTCGAGGTAAGTGGCTTGCCCAACCTTGTTTGGAGAAATCCCCATAAGATTTGGTACTGTTGTGGTATTTCTATATGTGAGCCCCGTGTACGTTAGGTGACGAGTAAGTACACTGGCTAATTGTTGTAAAATCCGTTTTTCACTGAGTAGTATTCTGTTACACCTTAATTGAGTTAAACCAGCATGTGTGGTTATCTTCCTTATTCTAAACTAACATCTCTACGTGTCTTAAATGCTTATTTGAAATCTGTGCAGCATGTTTAGTTGAATTCTTGTCTTTACTTGATTTGTTTCAACCTTAGCTGTAGAATTCTTGTTGTTAATTGCTTTTTCCATCGATTTGAGCTGTGTGTTTACTTTTGTGACTACGAGGCGGTACTTCGGGAGATCCGCATACACATTTACTTTTGATACTATGAGGCGGTACCTTGAGAGATCGCCTTGCATATTTACTTTGGGACTACAAGACGGTATCTCGGAAGATTCCCTGTTGAATATTTCTTTTGGGACTACGAGACGGTATCTCAGGAGCTCCCCTGTTGTTTATCTCATTGTGTTGTGTTGTTCTTTCTCTGTGAATTCTTTCTCTTAAATTCTTAGTCTTTCTACATGTTATTATATCACCTGTCTTATTATGATATCCAGTAGGTCCCCGGCCTTACCTCGTCACTACTCCACTGAGGTTAGCCTTGGCACTTACTAGGTACCGTTGTGGTGTACTCATGCTACTCCTCTGCATATATTTTGTGTGCAGATCCAGGTACTTCTTATCTTCCTCGTTATCGGTGAGAAACGAGACTTTAGAGACTTTAAGGTATTTTGCCCGTGTACGCAGACCTCGGAGTTCCCCTCTATTCCCTCCTATGTTGTTTACCTCCATATTTTCTTAGACTATGGTGTATAGAGATACTAGTTTTCTTCTGTAGCTTGTGAGTTATGGCTACCGGGTTTTGGGAAATATTGTTTATAATCGAGTGTTGGGTTTTGTACATGCCTAGCGGCATCTTATCAGTTATTTAATTACCTGTTGTAGTTTAGTTGCTAAATATTTTCTTTTATTTCTATTTTTTCCGCAAATTATACGGATTGCCTAATCGTAGAGACTAGGTGCCATCACGATGCCTTACAGAGGGAGAATTAGGTCATGACAGTATGTTCTGACGGGGTCCTCAGGGGCTCGGGTGAGTTTCAGAGTGGTTTCAGACAATTCCTAGGCCCTTTATAGTTGTTGGTTTTTGGAAATAGGGGTGTGAATCATGATTGCGGACACGTTTACGAAGAGCAAATTGTTGTTTGGGCCTTGTGAATCGCAATCGCGTAAGCCTTTCACACAATTGCGTTGAAGAGTTTCTGCTATCACTGGCCTAATTTAGAAGCTTATATCTTGCAATGTATTATTAATTCGAAGGTCACCTAAAAAGAAAATTGTAGCCCTTTGTTTCCGGTTTTCAGAAATCACACGATTTGTCATTTCGAGTTTTGTTCAAAAAGTTATGGCCGTTATACTACAGGATGTTTGGAATAAGTTCAGAAAGGTAATGGAATTTATTCATCACGATCTGCGGGGAAATGACTGCAATTGCGATGAATAAAAACTATGCTGAAGACTTTTGTAATTGCGATCGCGAAGTTGGTGACCATGATCGCGAAGAAGGACCAACCGGCAGTACATTAAAACATCAAATTGCGCGATTTTGAGTTCATTTTCATGACTTTTCGAGTCCTTGGAGAACAACTAAGGCGATTTTTGAGGAGATAAACACCTAAATTGTGAGGGTAATGAATTTTATCTTTGCTTTGATTATATCTTTTCTTTGTCCACGGATTATTACACCTAACTCATGGATTTGAAAAGAAGAAATTGGGGGGTTTTGACCTGAACATAAGAGAATGAATTTTGGGGTTTTGAACATGAAATTGAGGTCAGATTTGGATGAAACATATATGGTTATACTCGTATTCGAATGGGTTGTCGGAATTTATGAGTTTTGTAGGGTTTTGAGATGCGGGCCCGGGTTGAATTTTTTGTTGACTTTGAGTATTTGATTAAATATTTGACCTTTTGTCGCTTAGGTTTGTTTCCTAAGGCATTATTTGATGTTCTTAGTTGCTTTAGGCTAGTTTTTAGCTGTTCAAAGGTTGATTTGCGCGGGATGGCACTTCTAGAGTATTGTTTTGGCTTGCTTAAGTTAAGTATCTTACCTAAACTTGATTGAGGCACTAGCTGCCTAAGTTATTTATGATAGCTACATGTTATGGGTGTGCATATGTGTGGTTTTTGAGCCCATGTGCGAGCACCAGAGTATTTATCTGTGATCAGGGTAGTGCTTAGGCTATGATATGCCTTGAATTGACTATTAAGCCTTAAGTTGTGATATTTCTCATATTAGTAACCCTTTTGTGAACTATTTGATGCGTGTTTGAGGTTACATAGAGGATTTCTTGAATGAACTTGTTAATTACTATTACTTTGATGAAACTATAAATTCAGCTATGATAGCACGCTTTGCACATGCCTACACTATAGCATGTCATTATACCAGTTCTGGAGTCTGAAAGTTTATATTCATTCATCATACACTTGTATTCTTCTATATTTGCTTCAGTTTGATATGATTTGGACTAGATGCATGTGACTACACCAGGTAGATTGTGTTTTTATGCCCGTGATTCCCGTTTATTTATAGTTTCCCAAAGTTTGCTGAAAAAATTCCCTTTGGGAGGTTCTGCGGCCGCAAAATTCCAAGTGCGGTCCGCACTTTACTTGAGTCTGCAGGTTAAGAAATTCTTCAGCCGCGTAATTTGACATGCTGTTGCGATTCAATTTTTGCGGCTGCACTTTACTTGAGTCTGCATGTTGAGAGATTCTGTATCCGTATAATTTGATCTGCGACTGCGTTTCAACTTCTGCGGCCGCAATATTCATGTGCGGTCCGCAATTCAGGCAAGGCTTCAGTCTTGGTCACTTTGCACATTCTCCGAGCTTTTTGAATTCTTGTCAGTGTGACCATGTTATGCGGTCGCAAAAATTGTGTGCGGTCTACATTCTCTTCACTCCATCTCTGAGGTCCAACAACAAATCTGTGGCTGTAGAGAGAATTTTGCGCTCCATGCTTTCTTTTAAAAAATACTTCCATTAGTTTTTGGAACATAAATCAACACTTTCGGACTACGACTAAAGCAAAAAGGTACTAATAAGTGGTCAAAATCCACTTGACTACGACAAGTCAAGTATCCACTTGACTTGATACTTGACTACGACAAGTTAAGTATCATGCACACATAGTTCTATTGTGAGATTTGAGCTTCAAGAATTGACTTTACTCATCAAGGACTCTTGTTCTATCATGTAGATCATGGTGGACTCAATACTCTTCCTCCTATACCTTCCACCTGCCAAGCTTTCTTCAAAATTTATCACTCAATCGTAAGAGTCATGAAAGGTTCACTCTTCTCTCACAAGAAAATGTCACAAGTACGACTTCAAGTTCCATAGGCTTGCCCCTCATGTAGATCACCACTAATGTAAGCTCACTTGGTTCGAAATCAAGTCGGGCTTCTTTCAGGTTGTAATGAAGGCTTTCGGATTGGGGTATGATACCTTATGGGTAAGTGGTTACATCTTTCCTTAAGCACTCCACATTTTCATTTCTTGGCTCACGATTACCAATTCTTAGAGGCATTCTCTTTATTTCTTCGCGGTCAGAGAGATTTGACATTAGTCTTTCTCATTCATTTTATTCATTTTCTCCCTTGATGTTCATGTTAGGGATAATTACCTCTTTTTGATTCCATCAACCCTTCCTTTTATTCTTTTTTTTTTTGCATTGTTTTTGTTCTTTTTACTTTTCTTGCTTTTCCTTTCATAAAAATCATTTCTTTTTTTTTTGCCTTGGTACCTCTTTTAAATTTCTCAACTCTCCCCAAAACTTATTCCTTAAGCCACTTATTTCACAAGAGTGTTAAGGAAGGTTTGTGTGCCAAGAGAGGTTCACGACAAAATAGGTAAATGCTTATATCATGGTTGGCAATATAAAAGAAAATCCTACAATCATTTCCCAAACCAAGTAAAACTTAGGATTTCACCTTGAATCACATTCGGGGAAAGTTCCAGACCATTCGCACGGGTTCTTGGACTAGAGAAAAAATCAACTCATCTCTCAATCAAGTATACCGTAAAAGAGGATAGAGTTGAGAGCTTACAATAACCACAATCATTTTAAAGATTACTATGGACCAATAAACCACTCGATGATTACTAAAGCCAAATCAAGAGTGTCAAAGTCACTAACTAGAACTATTTTTCTGTCAAAAACCCTGTTTCAAACCATAAGCACGTAGTTAAGTGTTTACGTACCAAATAAAGCATGAATAACTCTTTTTCGAGAATGACTTGGTTAGGCCTTTTATTCATTACTACTACTATTGTTATTACCTAAACACGAAAACGGACTCATTCCCTTAAAAAGGTTGTCACGACATCCTTCATTCGGAAGAATCACCCGGTTCACACAAAAAACTACCTTTGTAAAGAAAAATGACATTAAGAAAACAAAAGGCTTGTTATCCAACTACAACGAAAAAACATAAAAAGAAGCTACTTACAAAACAAAAACTAAAGTGGAAAATTAAAGAAGCTAATGAACAATAACTACTAAAAATAGATAAACTACATATGAGAAATGGAACAGAATCATCCAATTATTATGATTCAATTGTAACATAAATGTGCCAATCAAATAAACTCCACCCCTCAAAAAAAAGTAAGCATTGTCCTCAATGCTTAACAAAATAAGAGCGAAAGAAGAGAGAGGGCGAACAAAACTCCCTAAGGATTCGTGGACATCTCAGTGTCCTCAACAACATCATCATCATATTTGGGAGTGGCAGGAGTTGCAAACATCACACACACTGCCTCAGCAATGTCGACAGTAAGGCATGGCTCATCATCTTGGCCAGCTAGTGCAACCGGCGTAGACAGATTTGGGTCGGGCTGGTCTGGGCCAAGTAATATATCAAATGGTAGATCCCCAGTTGTCGCGAGTTTGGTCACCTCCTTATTGAGCTTATCCACTGATCTATTGTGTGTCTGAGACTTCCTCATCTTTTTCACTTTCTTGGCCAACTCCTCAATAACCGACATATATTATACCAGAGTGTCCATGATCAACTTCTGGTTGTCCATAATCTTTTTCAACTTCTCATGAAGATCAAAAGAGACATGTGGGGCCTGTCTAGATGACTGCTGATGTCGCCCAAACTCACACCACTAATTTAGTCGGGGTCGAATACACAAGGAGCTAATGTGGGATTAGGTATATACCTAGTGTGAATGTACGACGTGCTTAAGATTGCACTTACCCATATTCATTTGTTGTTTCTACTTCTACTATTACGCTATTGATTGTAATTGTAATGCTAAGAGACAATGTTTTTGGTTTTGGTTGTTTTTTTAAATTATAAAAGATCTAGGGTTGCGACTTCCGCCTAGTTGGTTATCTAATGGGTTTAGAGCTTTTGGGTGTGTTTGGTTGATTGGGATACCATATAGAAATCACACACAATTACTCACTCTATACCTCTCGGTAGTTTGAGTGATATTGCCCAATTTGACTTTCTCAATTCCAAATGGGTAATTCATGAAACAAGTTATAAATGCTCTAGTCGGGTCTTACTATCTTTAGGTTCGACCTTTTAGTTGGGGCTATCAATTTCTTGAGTTCACCTCAATTCCTATTTAGCCATGTTTTCCAAGACTCAATCTCTCTTCTCAAGTAGAGACTAATTCACTTAGGCATGAATCAATGTTTGCAACCACCAATTCTCAAATTCAATCAGGAACTAGGATAAATATCATAAACCCAATCATAAATAAGCCCTAAATACAGTAAATAGAAATTAAAGAAGCATTGGTTCAAAACCCTAGCTAAGGGTTTAGCTACTCATGGAAAATGAAGAAATTAAAGAAGAAACTAAGATAAAATTCATAGTACTTGATTAAGGGAAAAATTCTAATGTTTAAAAGATAAACTAGTACAAATTTACCAAATACAGTAAATAAAAACGGCTCAAGTGCACCAAACTTACAAAACTTGACATAAAAATAACAAAAAGATCTATTTATACCCAGATGAAAATATTTGGCAAAATTGCCCCTGTGAAGGTTGTGCGGCGGCACAATTTTGTGTGCGGTCCACACTTTGAGACTAACTAGTTAAGTGGTCTTTATGCAGTCGCATAAAACTAGGATGCGGCTACACATCCTCTAATTGTGCGGACTGCACATTTCTGAGTACGGCCGCACACTTGAACTTGGACTAGAGCTAGCCTTCTTTCTGCCGACTGCACAGTTATGAGTGCGGCTGCATTTTGGCATCCTGTGGCCGCACAATAAAAATGCGGTCCGAACATCTTCAAGGTCCCAAAATACATGTTTTCTGAATCTAGTCTTCTGCGGCCGCACAATAGTTGTGCGGTCCACACTCTGTGAAGAAATTCCATCAGTGCCTCTTTATAGTTTGCGGCCGCACATAGTATTATGCGGTCCACACTGTGGCCTTTTTTGCCTTGTTTTGGTCCTTGTCCAAATTTTACTCCTTTTCGAGTTGATTTTTACTTCTTTGGCTCGTTTTCCAATATTCATGCAAGAAAGCAGATTTCATTATTTCTTGGGAATACCTTTAAGCATTTTTGAGCTAAAACGCAAGAAAAAGAGAACAAATAAGCAGTCAAAATCCCTACTTATCAACTCCCCCAAACTTAGTGTTTTTCTTGTCCTCAAGCAATTAAGGCGATTCCCACCTCCACTAGAAAGGGATATTTCAGCTGGTCTATGTTGAGTCAAACACAAATCATTAACAAGCCTATTATTTTAATGTTGAAGCACATATGTCTCTAATGTAACACTTGAGCATCAAGGTTTGACTTTGTTAATCAAGGAAGCTCACACTTTCATGCAAGTCGCTGTGGATCCAAAACTCCTCCTCCTATACTCCCAGGAAGCTCATCTCACTCACGAATGAAGAATTCAATACAATGACTCGAGAAAGATTCACTCAACACTCTCAAAAGAAAGTCACAAGCTCGACACTAAGTACCATATGCTTTCCCCTCATGTAGATCACCACTTATGTAAGCTTGCTCGGCTTAGGGGTTTTTCGACATGTAATGAAGGCTTTTGGACTAAGGAGGGAAATATCGGAATAGAATTGGTTCATATTTCCTTTAGCACTTCATTATTATATTTTTGGCTCTTACTTTGTCGACTCTTTGATTCATTTTCTTTTCCCTTAGAGGATTAGAGAGACTTGACATCACTCTTTCCTTGCCATGCTATTCATATTCTCCTTCTTTGGTTTCTCCATGCTTTGAACTTTCTCTTTTTTTTTTTGCATCTTTTCAGCCCTTTTTCATTATTGAATTTCTTTTTGTGTTTTTATTTGTTCTTCCTTTCATTTTCTTTGCCTTTCCTCTTCTTCGTTTCTTTTCTCTTTTTGTGCCTTGAAACCATCTTTAAACTCCTCGTCTCCCCCCAAACTTATGTTTTTTCCATTTGAATGATATGAGTGCTAAAGAAAGTTTATGTTCCAAGAGAGGGTCACTACAACACGGGTAAAGGCTTGCAACGTGGTTATCGAATAAAAGAGGCTTAAGGCTCAAAAGGGTTGACTAAGGATGATATCATTGGTGGGCCAAGGAAGGTTTCAAAATTGGCCAAGGAGAGCCTACAATCCCTTTTCAAGACAAGATAACTTAGAATTTCTCCTGGAAACACATTCGGGGCAAGTTCTAGACCGTTCACACAGGTAATTAGACTTGTAATAGAATACCTCAGCTCTCACACAACCAGATTGTTAAAGAGAATAGAGTCGAGGGTCCAATACAACCACATTCAAGATTGAAAATCGCTAATGGTTCAACTAAACCACCCGATGGTTGCTTAAGTCAACACACGAGTCACAAGGTCACTAACTAGAGCTATTTCTTTAAAAATATTATTTTTAACCATAAGCGCGTAGTTTAGTGCGTTGGTACCAAGTGAAGTATGCTCCCCCCTTATATATTCATTAATACTATTTTTTTCTACATAAACACAAAAAACTGACTCGATCCTTTAAGAAGGTTGTCACGCCATCCATCACTGGGAAGAGCCACCCGGTTCAGACAAGACCCACCTTTTGAAAGAACTGTGGCATTAAGAAAACCAAAGGCTTATTTTTTACTAAAACATAAAAAGAAGCTAATAAATGAAAATGAAGCTAATAAAGTAATTAAAAAGCTATACTATTGAGAAAACAAAATGAAGAAGCTATGAAATAAACTACTAAAAGTACGGTAAATGAATATACAAACCGAGGGGAATATAATATATACAAGAGGGATAAATATATACTTAATTAGGGAGAAAATAAAAATAAGAGAAAAAAGAGTATTAAAGTTATTACAGGCCCGAAAGTAATCAAATGTCATCAAAATATCATACAGTCACACAAAGGTTTGCCACCCTTTAGCTTCAAAGTTGAGGGTGGCCCGGATGATAGGAACTCCAACTGTAATCCATGGTGGTGGTGGTCCTCGAGCAGCCAAATTCTCAGTTAACCAAGGGCGAGCTGCTTCACCCAGAGCCAACTTCTCTAGGTACTGGAATGCCACTACTTATTTGAATCCCACATAAGTGTTCAAAGAGCAGGCATCAAATCGGACTTTCACATTTCTCACCTTTGTCACTTTTGTCCCCTTCTTGATGTGAGCCCCATTGGCATAGAACTCCCTGACTAAGTGCTCATTGGCATTGATGACACTGTGGGTGAACCATATCCACCCCTTGCACTCTCAAAACTGTCTAAGGACATTTGGATTATGAATATCCAAAATCCTTTATTAAGAACTGTCGCTCAAGTGTGACCGACCTCTGGGGCAACAATTCCTGGAATCATTTGAAAGCTGTCAAGCTGACGAATCGATCTTCCCATATTTCCTTTTTCTTACCTCTCCAGGCCACCACTTGAGTGTCCCCCCTACCATTATCCAAGGCATCATCATCATCGACATCAATAGCCACTGGTGCCAGAGAAGAAGGTGAAGAGGAGGGCTCGGAACCATGGCTTCCCGCGTCAGAACCCCCAAAAGAACTAGATATAGGTTCATTGCGCAATTGATAACACCCAGTGGGTTGGGATGGTTGGGACTGGGCCTCAGGTTGGACCTCCATTGTATTACCCTCGAAGGCTTCCCTTGATGGGGAATAGGAAATGGATTTTGAGGGCTATGTGGCCCTTCCTCTCCCGGTGGTTGCACTCCCAGTGGGTGAGTGCCTTTACCTTTGCCTCAGGAGGATTCACCTATCCCTGTTGATGTATCACCTCTACTATGTGATCTAACCATTGTCTGCTATTCAAGGTACATAAGTTAGTTGAGTTAAAAAACAATTCAAACATTTGTAGAGCAGTTGCAGCACAATAGTCACCAAAGAGACAATGCGGACCTCACAATACTGAGTGCGGCCGCAGGATTTCTAGTGTGGACCACATAATTCTGAAGTGCGGTGCATACCCTAAAGTGCGGACCACATAATTGTGAGTGTGGACGCACATCCTAAAGTGCGGACCGCACAATTTTAAGTGTGGCCGCACAAGTCCAGTCGTGAGTTTCTGATTCTCTGAAGTTTACAAGTTCGGTTGCACACATTTTTATGCGGCCGCACAAGTTTTCTACGGATCGCAAAATATTGAGTGTGGTCCGCACTTTTCAAGCACAAAATTTTTCCCTAATCAAGGGGTCTACGGACTGTACAAAAATGTGTGCAGCCGCACAATTTGAACATTTACGGCAGTACAGTTAGGGTTCATGCAAATTTTCACAATTTTGACATAGTTCACAAATTGAAATGATTAATGGTCTACCCAGTCCCTAATGAACATATATGAAGCTACCCACATGATATTTAAGCACATATTAAGCATATTTCACAATTTTAGGGCTAATAATAACTAAACTTATCAAATTAAAAAAAAACAAAAATTAAGAAAAATGAACAAAAATCTAACATGGATTGAACATACCGGTAATGAATGATGGAGGTGAGAAACTAATGTGATGAACCGAATGTGATTTGTGAACTATTTTGTGATGCACAGTGTTTTCTTAGGGCTTGGGAATTCAGAGAACGTAAAGTGTTAATAGTGGTGAGAAGCCCTATTTATACTTTGACCAAGTCGATCAAAACATTACATGAGTGCGGCCGCACAATTTTGAGTGCGGTACGCACTCTTTACCTGCACATGGATTGAGCTTTTGCGGTCTGCAAAAAAGTGAGTGCGGCCACATAAATTTGTGCGGTCCGCATAATTTTTTGTGCGGCCGCATTTTGGCCAATTTCCTGCAAATCCAAACTTCAGAGAGTTGATGTTTTTGTGTCTCCAGTTGTGCAGCCGCACAAAGAATTGTACGACCACAGAGCCTTCTGTAAAGATGAGGCGTGGCTAGAATCCATAGTTTTAAGATCATATATCTTACGTTTTATGTTCTTTTGTGATAAAAATACACGTTATATGTGTATAATGGAGTATATTTCATGTGTAAGTGAATTGGAGATGGAAGCCGAGCTAAAAGGGTGTATAAATGTGAAAAATACGCTCAAGAGTCGAAAATGAGGGACCCGTGCCATAGCTGGGCATTTTGCCCCTAATTCCTGGCCTGCCCAAGCTATAGTGAGGCGTTCGAGCCCAAACGCCTGGCCTACCCAAGCTATAGCTGCGCGTTTGGGGTTTAACGCCGGGGGTCCCTGATACGGTCAATTCCGAGTTTTGAAGGTTTCAAGTGTTTACCGGTTTGAATAGAAGTCTCCTACACGTTTAGGGTTTATCCCAAACATATAAATAGACCCTAAAACACAACTTTGGGAGACACCATGAAAGAGATTGATTGAGGGACGTGGAGGAACACACACCACCCTTGAAGGAGGCTTCTACCTAGTTTTTCTTCTCTTCTCTTCCTTTAATTTCATAGTTCATTAGTTCTAGAGTTTTGGGTGCTTGAATTTTTCTTATTATTTTATCGTATTGGTTTATTTATTCAATCTTGCGCTTAATTATTTTATTGCTTGATAACCAATTTAATACTATCTACGAATCTAGGATTGAACTCGGGAGAGGGAAATCTAGATTGCATATAAGATTGGGTAGAGCAAGATCTTAACCCTTCAGGGGAGCGGATTTGCGGTTAGGATAGGAATATACCTAATCGCCTTCCTTGGTTATTATACGGGAATTATTAATGTGTTCTTGTTAATCCTAATTTCATAGGAATATAGGCGTTAGGTTATCTTGAATAGGCGAGTTGTACTTCGGGAGAAGGCTACGAGCATTATTAGCCTTGTCAATCAATAAACCAGATAAATTAATTAGACGATTTAAGTGGAAAACTCAACAGGATTGTTTGCTAACCCATAGCTCTTGAATATCGGCTCTTATTGAATTCGTGTCTAATCTCGCCAATTTGTTTCCTTAATTTCATAGTTTACTATTCTAGATTAATTTTAGTTAAATATTCATACTTTAGTATTTGCTTGAATAGATTAATTGTTTGGTTTTAATTTAGTTGATAGTTAATCACAAGTCCTTGTGGGTACGATATCTGGACTTACAATCCTATATTACTTGTCGACCACGTATACTTGCGTGTGCGTTTGGGACTAACAAGTTTTTGGCGCCGTTGCCGGGGACTTAGAAATTAACTATTCTACTAGATTGAATGTTTACTTTTGTCTATTTAAGTTTTTAATTTTTTAATTTTTTATTTGTATCTTAATTTAATATTTTATTATGTTTCTTGACATGGCATCTTGGAATGGTTATTGTTCGAATAGTTGTTATTCTTATTATGACGATCGTTGTCCATATTGTGGAGGACCAAACATGTGGAAATATTATCCATCTCAATCTAATGTGTGTAATTTTTGTAATGTGTGTGGTTGTCAAGGTGGCCATTCAGATGGTTGTCCTAATTCTTGTTATCCTTCCCAGAGCTTTTATTGTAATGTTTCTAATAATGTTAATGAGTTTGATAGGAGCAAGGAAGTGGAGGATATGGAAAGCGTGGCTCGTATTATGGACTCGATGAGACAAGCAGTGGAGCAACAGAACATGATAGCCGAGCAACAAGTTCTTGACGCCTTATCTATCAAAAGACTCCAGGCTAGAATCGATGAATTAATGGCCAATTTCCAAGAAGAACCTCAACTCGACGAAGAGAGCTATTTCCCACCAAATAATTTTGAAGAAGAAGATATAATGAGCCAATCTTGGCTAGAGGAACAAGCTCAGCTAATAAAATCTCATGAATTTCTTTGTGATGGTCTTTCAAATATGACAGAGCAACTGATAGAAGGAAGAACTGAGCTCAGGTAAGAGATAAACCAATTTGGCTCAGATATCCATGACCTGCAGGCTCAATTGAATAAAAAAGTTGAGGTGTCTGATGCCCTACCATCAATATTTGTGGACATTGGCCAGCTTGTGGAACGGAAAGAGGAGATCCAAATATTCAACCAAATTATTAATGATGTCAAGGTTGATGAAGAGTATAAAATAAAGGATGTGCAGTTTTTGAATTGGAGCGTATTGGACCTCATTCTAAACACTTTTGAACATTGTGTTTGGTTGGTGACATGGGAATTGATCCAGTCGAGCATATAGAGGAGTCAATGGATGAGGAACAAAGTGTTTATATTCTGAAATTTGTGATGCCAAGAAGACAAAATGACATCCCTCACCTAAGGGCCAAGAAGTGCAAGATGNGGGCTTGTTGGGAGGCAACCCAGCCTGTATATATTTTCATTAATTTTTAGTGTCAGTTTTGTGTTATTCTTATTTTGCAGAATAGGGGAAGTCTGAGTACCCAAAAGTTGAAGTTGAGGGGCATGTTTGAGCTTAAGTGTGGGGTCATCCCGACTCTAAAGATTGAGAATCATGTCCGGGCTATGCCCGAGGGGGTCTCAGGGAGTATTTCTCACCTTTGTTTTAATATTTTTCTTTGTGATCATGCATCGAGGACTATGCATAGCATCAGTGTGGGGTGGGGAAACTACTTTCTGAGGTGTAATTGTATAAAATTATTGTTTTTTAGTAAAATCTTGGATTTCTCCCACCGATGGATCTGTTGGACAATTTTTTTGAGGGATAAAATCCGATTTAAAAACGCCAAAAAGTTTTTTTTTAGGATAGGTAGGTAGTATCCCTTGGTTTTTTTTTTGGCAAAGGTTCTTTTCCAAGGGTGTAACTTGAACCGGGCACTTTAAATTTTTTTAGAGTATTTAGGAAGAAGCTGAGTAACTTAGAAATAGCCCATGACATGTTTGATACCGGCATATTAGGTTATGACATACATTCTGCTTTCCCTTATATTTGGGTTGACATGTGATGCCTGAGAAAAATAAATAGCCTAATTTGTGACGCCTTAGCTCAGTTGTTTGACTTGTATGCTACATAGTGTAATATTGCTTAATTCTCTCAATTTTGTGTACTTGCTTGAATTGAGAGTTGAATAAAACCGTTGTGATTGAGCCATGTGCAATGTGTGAGTGAGGTTTAGTGATTTTCTATGTGATCCTGTGTCGTCTAGAACTTGCCCCGTGTGTTAATCGGAGCGAAATTGTAGGTTATGCTAGTCTAGGAGATGACGTATGCATTTTCTTGCTTGATTATGGATGTTCTTGTCACATAAGAATTACATTTCCATTGCTAGCCCCTTTGAGTTGTTTGACCTTTTCTTTGGTACCCACATTACAAGCCGTACCCCTATTTTGACCTTAAATTGAGATTTTTGCACCTTTTCCTCCTAAGGCACTTAGTCGCGAAAAGAAGTAAGGTGAGATATTGGGGATTAACTTTTGAGTGGAGCCATGGAAAGACATGTTAGTGCACTAAAAATTGTATTCAAAAGACACTAGCCATCGAATCTTCATGTATGGAGTGTGTGTAGGAAAGAAAAAGAAATGATAGTAAAAGTATGTATAAAAAGATACACACCTCCAATTTTTATTAATTTGTGCTAGTGAAAATTTCGAAGTGCTTAATTAAAAAAGGGCTATGTTGAATTTGAATTGTGGCAAGGGAATTTGTTGAGAAGAATATGTGTTGATTTGTGAAGGTAGTGTATGAAAGTGCTTAGGAGGGTTAGTCACTATTCCTAAATATATCCTACCCGTCCCTTAGCCTACATTACAACCTTAAAAGTCCTAATTGATCCTAGATTTGGCTAACTTGAATTAGTGGAGATCTACACTACGGGAAATCTTATGGTACGACCACGGGATGCATATGAATTATTTGTGAGAGTGAGTGAATTTGTTCAATTGTGTGATGTCCTTAAATAATGTTCAAAAGCATATTTGAATGTGTGGACTAGTTATATTCACTCTTTTGTTGTTGGTGAGGGCACATGATCTCATGAACGATTGGTAATATTGTAATTTTCTTGTTGGGTAGGTGCGTGAATTGAGAGGGCTTAGTAGTTGCAAGTCGACTCTTGAGGTTGGGTGGTTGCAATTAGGTTGATTCGTGTGATTGATTAAATTGTTATATTGGGGCATGTTTAAAGAAGGGAAAGAATGTGAAATTTTGTATGTTCATACTTGATTGCTGATATCGATCATAGTTAAGGGGTAATGTGTGTGATTGAAAAGTAAAATACTCCTTGTTAGTGAAA
>ML320614.1:0-41755 GCA_005239505.1 Nicotiana paniculata
AGAAAACCAAAATTCAGCAAAAGGGAGGATAGCAACTGAACTAGGCCATCTACTTATGAACTTATTTTTTAAAAGGAAATCAGATTTTTTTTCTAATAAGACTCTTCTTTTCAAAACCTTTTAAGTAGAGACAGTATTTCTGAAAAATGGGAAGGATTCTATTTCCCAGCAGCTCAAAAGTGTAAAAATTCTAACTCACCTCTAAAAAGAGAGTCTATTTATAAGATATTTGGGAATGGGATATTCTTTTGAATGATCCCTATACAATACTGAAAAATAGTACCAAAATAGTACATAGGGCAACTGTCAACCCTATCTTTGAGACAGCTGCCCCTATTCTAGAACATACCTATTAAAAGACCTTTTTACCCTTAAAATTCTCATTTCCTAAGTCTACATACCTATTGTACCCCTTGGAGTCCCTGAATTTATCATTGGGTAATCAAGGTTATACTCACTTGGGTTATTATTTAAAGTTTGGTTATTTAAACCTACTTATGTAATTAGTTTAGCCATTAGTTATTCTTAACTAATAGTTGAGTCAAACTAGTTGAAGATTAATTGATTAAGTGCCTAGAGTTGATTAGTCATTGATTGAATTATATTAATTAGTTCAAAGTCCTAAAACTTAGGTTAATTGATTTTACAAATTACTTTGGTTAACCCTAATTGATTATCTTAATTAGTAATTAGATTAATTGGCCCATTTCAGTTCGATTAGACTTAACTAATTACTATCAACTTAGGCAATCTAAGAATTTAGTCACCTTTATTGGTTTAAATATCAGCCTAATTACTCAAATAGGCCATTAGGCAACTAAACATTGTAGTTGCCTAACATTAAACTAGAGATTAACTTTCACCTAATTAATGACCCAAGCCTCGGAGTAATTTAACCTATTAGGATCAAAGTTTTATTAATGAAACAGTAGGTTAGGGAAAACTAACTATCAAAGAACTCTAGACAATCTATATGCATATCAAAACGAACTAATTGACCAAACGAATTCATAGCCAAACAAACTCATATGAAAGCAGCTTATTAGTCATGATATTCAAAAGGAATCTGACCAATAACAAATATATGACTGTCATGGACATATTTGAATCTTAAATCTAAAACAAATTATTCGGCTACCTAATCAAGCATATAGACAGAATCAATTAACTAAACGGATAAAGGAAAAAGAAATGAGCATACATATGAAAACAATGACAAAAACCTAGGTTAGTTACTAACGAATTAAGCATGAAATACATTCAGGTTTTTTGATTAATCAAGGAAAAAGAGCACGTAAACAAACATGAGAGATCTGGGACACAATAGAAGAAGAAGAAAAAGAGAGAGAAAAAAGGAAGAAGCTAATATAAACATGGATGCAATAATACAACAATGATTAGGCATGTTCATGTAATAATCAGGAAAGAAACAGATAGAAAGGAAAAGGGGGATACTACGGCGACTTGCCGGAGTTTGGCCGGACCCTGACGACCTTCAAAAGTGACCCTCACTCACATGAATCGACGGCTCCTGTCAAGATCCATCGACTCATGTGAGTTTGAGTCACAGAGCCGCTTGGAGTTGCCATTAGCACGATTTAGGGTTCCGCTAGTTTCACATATGAAATTACTCATAACTAGGCGATTTTTTGTGAAAATAAATGTTGGCACAGGATTGAGGAGACCGTAGGTATCACCTGGTGAAGTTTTGGTGGTCTTTAGAGAAGCTCCGCCGCCGGAGGCAATTTCCGAGGGGCGGAGGGTGGCGGCTAGGGTTTGTGTTTTAGAGAGATGAGAGAGAGACGGACAGGGGGGGTGTGAGGCTTTGGTGAAATGAGGGGGTGGGGTGTGGTTTGGACATATATATAGTTTAGGGATCGGATATTTCTCAGCCGTTGGATCTGGAAAGATCAACGACTCAGATTGACACCTATTAAACGGTGTCGTTTGGACTAAGTGGGGGTCAGGCCGGGTTGCGGGATTTATTGGGCTGGGTAGGTTGAGTGTATAGGGATTGGGCCTGGGTATTTCTTGGCCCAGGTCTGCTTTTTGACTTTCTTGACTAATTAAACTAATTAATCTAATTAAGTTATAATCTAATTTAATCCAAAAAAATATAGTAACTAATTTAGACCTTACTTTTCATCTATTTACAGATTAATNGTTAATTATAACTTTATAATTCTTTGATAATAGTGATGCAATTTTGAACAAATTTAAAAAGATGAATTATGTATATGCCAAAAAAAATACAAATCTTTCACAACTAATCACTGAAAATCAACAAAAATTCATTAAATCAATTGATTTATTGAGATTTTTATAGGACGATATGGTGAGTAAAAATCACATGCTCACATTTACTTGCCCTAAATTTGAGGGTTTTTGCTTCTTCAAAATCAAACCCAAATCTGTTAGATTCTTTAATTACTTTGTTAAAGTCTCTGTCTATATCTTTATATGCATCTTTTTACTTGTTATTTCTTCTGATTTTGTATGTTTTACCTAAATTAGGGTTTCAAAATTTTTTTTCCTTATTAACTATAAGTTCTTTTCTTTCTAGTACATTGACTAATTATTGTCATATTTGTGTGTTCTAATTCAGTGCTATTTAAACCCCTCCCCAATTCCACTTTAAAGTGACTCAGAATTCAAAATATTCTCACTACCCTAAACAAACTATACATTGTTATTCTATAGCTACTATTCTGTGCTTTGATTCCTGGCCGGGTGGAAGCAAAGGCCAGAAATCCTCTATTTTTTGCTTCTGTTGGTGACAATTTGTCACGACCCCAAATCTAACTGGCCGTGATGGCGCCTATCGTGATACTAGGCTAGCCAATTTACTGAAAATAATAAAAATGATTTTCCATTTAATACATCAAATATCCGAATTTTCATAATAATTCTGTTTCTTAGCCTTTCAAAACAGTAAAAATGATTAGAACATCTAAGCACAGTCCCAACATCTGGAGTCAACCGTCATGAGCGTCTAAGAAGTGATACAGTCTAATACAAATCCTCTACTACAACAAGTCTGGGAAGTAAAGTAAATGACTGAGTAGGAAGGAGAAAGAGTAGGCTGCGGACGCCGAGCAACTACCTCACAATCTCCGAAAAATGCTCCAAATGGGGTAGCTCAACTATCGCTCTGCCCCGGTATCTGAATCTACACACAAGGTGCAAGGAGTGACGTGAGTACGCCAACTCAGTAAGTAACCAGAGTATCTAAAAACATGAGTGCAGTGACGAGCATTTAAAGTTTATAATTTCATAAAATAGGTACCAGTAAAGGTAATAGATCAAGTCAAGAGCCCACATTTACCAAGGATTTTACAAAACTCCAGTTTACCTTTTAAAACTTGTATGAAATATTAGTCAACATTTATCAAAGAGCTCAGTGTAAAGAATAGTGAAAACAGTAGTTTCATAAAAATATTCGCCACTCAGGCACAATGTCGCTAACAAAATTAAGCCTCGCGGGCAAGCCTCTTAGTCACTCGTGACTCTACTCTCATAAGTTCATGCTCACACTCAGCACTCTCACTCATCAGGTACCATGTAACAACTGTTGCGGCGTGCAGCCCGATCCAATACGTGCATATATATATAATGTATATTGTTGTGGCGTGCAGCCCGGTCCATATAATATACGATGCGACGTGCAGCCCGATCCATATAACATACGCTGCGGCGTGCAGCCCGATCCATATAACATACGTTGCAGCGTGCAGCCCGATCCATATAATAGTTGACTGCGCTCACTAGGGGTGTACAGACTCTTGGATGGGCTCCTTTAGCCCAAGCGCTATATCGATGCGGCGTGCAGCCCGATCCAATATATATATTGTTGCGGCGTGCAGGCCGACCCATATATAATGTATATTGCTGCGGCGTGCAGCCCGATCCATACATAATATATAATCTATATTGCTACGGCGTGCATCCCGATCCATATGTAATATATAACGTATCTATTGTTGCGGTGTACAACCCGATCCATAACTACCCTCTCATACTCGGCTCTCGGCCTCATTACATATATATATCCATAACTATCCTCACATACTCGGCCTCATTACATATATATTGCTGCAGCGTGCAACCTAATAAATAACTATCCTCACATACTCGGCTCTCGGCCTCACTCAGTCATACTCACAAGCCACTCGGGCAATTCATCTCAACTTATGGAACTCAGCCCAAAATACTTCTCAGAGTTTCAAAACTGTGTGACAACAGTGAAAATAACAACAAGTAGAAAACATGACTGAGTTCACAATTATTCTATCAGGATAGTGTAAGAATAGTGTAAAAGTAATTCTGAGAGTCTAAACAGGTCGGCACAAGTCCCCAAATATGGCTCACAGCCCATAAACAAGTAAAAATTTCTAAAATACAGGATATCGTAAAGTTTCAAATCGAATACGCGGCCTAATAGTCGCTACGGAAATGGACCAGGTCACGATCCCTATCGGTGCACGCCCACACGCTCGTCACCTAGCATGTGCGTCACCTCATGTACCAAAACAATATCAAATACTGAGGTTTCATACTCTCAGGTTTAGAGTTACAATCGTTACTTACCTCAAAACAGCCTTAAAACTACTCTGCGATGCTCTTGCCCCTCGAATCGGCTCCCAAATGCTCCGAGCCTATCACAAATCAGATCAATAACATCAAACTATGCTAGGGAGACGAACCCCAATCGAAAACTATCAAAATTAGGCACAATTCCCGAAATTTGCAGAATCCGGCTCCCGGGACCACGTCTCGGAATCCGATAAAAATTACATCACAAGAATCCTTATCCTCCCACGAGTCCGTACATACCAAGAAAATCAAAATCGGACCACAATTGCCCACTCAAATCACCAAAAGAAATTTCCAAATTTTTTCCTCCCATTTTCCCCAAATTTTCTAACCTCAAATTGCATGGTGAACATCAAGACAAATTCATGAAATTGAACCAAAAATGATTGAAAAACACTTACCACAAGAATCCCACTGAAAATCTCGTCCAAAATCTCTTTCCCCCGAGCTCTCAAATGGAAAAATGAGATATGGCCAAGAACGCCGAAATTAGAATTTAAACTGTCTGCCCAGACTTTTACTCTGTGCGATCACGGAAAAAGGCACGCGATCGCAAAGAACAAAATGCTGCCAAACCAAACTAACTCTATGCGGTCGTAGAAACAACTATACAATCGCGTAACACCACTCCTCACAACAGTGCGATCGCGACCAGCTCTATGCGATCGCATAGAGCAAATTCCATCCTCTCACTGCCAATCCCTGTCCTACTATGCGAACGCAAACAACTCCACGCGAACACAGTGACCACTTTGGTCTAACCTTCGCGATCGAACTCCTACCTACGCGATCGAACTTCACAAAATCCGCCTGGCCTGAACTTACTCTACGATCGCGGATGAACTCACGCGATCGCAATGAACAAATCATTACTGCTAAAACACCAGGAAAAAAAACCAGCAATCTCCCAAAGACCAAAAATGTCCGTTTGAGCATCCAAAGTACACCCGAGGCCCTAGGGACCTCAACCAAACCTACCAACATATCCCATAACATCATTCAAACCTAGTCGAGCCTTAGAAACACCAAAAACAACGCAAAAACACCAAAATCACATCAAATTCAAGCCTATGAACTTTGAAACTTCTAAATTTTGCCAAAGATGCTGAAACCATCCAAAACACGTTCGAATGACCTGAAAATTTGCACACATATCCAAAATGACATTACAAACCTGCTCCAACTTTCGGAATTTCATTCCGACCCTGATAGCGTAATTTCCACTGTCGATCGGAAATCGCCAAAAATTAACTTTCGCCAATTCAAGCCTAATTCTACACCGGACATCAAAACCACATTCCGAACACACTCCTAAGTCCCAAATCACCTAACGAAGCTATACGAACCATAAAATCCGCATTCCGAGGCCGTTTACCAAATAGTCAACTTCTGGTTGACTTTTCCAACTATTGAATCAAGATAAGAGACTAAGTGTCCTATTTCTCTCCAAAAATTGCTCTGAAGCCAACGAATCTAACACAACATAATGAAGTTGAACCGCATATAATGAAGCAGAAACGGGGGAAACGGGGATAAATTCTTGGAACGACCGGTCGGGTCGTTACATCCTCCCCCACTTAAACATACGTTCGTCCTCGAACGCGCCAAAAGTTGTTCTCCAACACCATCAAACTGCCGCGTAGCCTCGCCATGCACATAACCAGGGGTGATCCCACGTCACCCTATCCCATATAGGTCCAATAGCACAAAACAGTTGAAATTTCGAAATCCAATCTTGACCCATAAACCTTAGAACCAAATTCCCACTTCTGGAGTAATGTGCAAGATCAAAATTCCACAACTATAAACTAAACAGGTCTGAACCTGCTGTATTAAGCCATATCCGTAACCCAATATGTAATCAGATAGTATACCACATGACTCTATCACTCATAGCGATAACTCGCAATCACAATAGTTGCTTAGAACAACCCAATACCGGTACATAAACTCTTATCAAGAAATGCCTTGCTCTAACACTTTCATATACTGCCGATGATGAAAGAAACACGTAGAAACTAGTAACCATTCATTCGGTCAGTCAGACATGAAGCTCCCCCTTCCCAAACAGGTTGTATAACAGACTTCTAAGCCGACTCCCGATATTTATCCTTCCAACTATGTTGTAGACAATTCTGACAATATTCATTCTAGGTCCAATGACCTCTTCTCATCTATACGACCACTCTGATGACATTGCACATCGATGCAATTCAAAGCCATAACATGTGCAACTCGTGCACTCAATAGAAACATCCCAAAGTAATCAAATTATATGAAAGATTCACACGGGAGGATTATCCTGCCATTAACAATTACCATCACAACAACATGCTAAAAGCCTGACACACATCGTAAAAATCAATACACATGAATCCAATGCCAAAGGTCATACCCCTACATAATCTCCGCTACACTGCACGATCTCATCCAAACACTGGTCCACATGAAATATTACAAGCCACTTGGCTCAAAATCAATAACCATTCGAAATTCGACATCAAGTACTCAAAGTGCATTGTCAGAACCACGGGGAAATTGGACGATACTATGCCACATGAATCAGAAAGATCATAACCAGTACGTCTCAACCTCGCAATACCCAATTACTTACCTTACTCAGATCCCACTGTAAAGGCCAATTAGAAACGCACCATGCGTGCATATGACGAATAATCATCGCTCCCCGTAACACCGAAGGGTAACTCATAGATCACTCCGGAACATGAATAAACTCAATCACAATTGAATTGTACATTCCTCAATAATAGAGATTCGGAGCCAACAATTCCGATCCGGTGCAAAACACACAGCCATACGGGCCTACCAATAATCCTGAATCAACTCTGGTCACCCACAACAGATAGATAACATCACCGAAAAGTTCAAAATGACTGAATCATGGTACATACTAACATCTAACTAGCTTGCTCGCATCTTCACAGTTCACTATCACAAAATAACCTGTTTATGAGAACTCTCAGTCTCGAAGTCACGAAGCGCACCAATTACTATATCTGATCTCAAATCCACCGCTCGAACACATAGCACATCCCTAATACTCAATCATTACACGAGGATACCCCTATAATTCTTCTGTGTTATCAAGCAACCTTGAATATTAACAGTCGATCCAACAAGAGAGCACCACAATACCAATGAAGTACCCTTAACTCAACACATTGTCATTTCTGAAATGTATACCCACATCAAGTTGCACCAATTAGTGATATCATCTACCTAGTCATCTGAAACTGCCCATGCTACCTAAGAATTTATGACCTTCCTTCCAGAACTGAACCGTGACCTCAAACATGTAGATCTTAACTCTTCACAACATACCGCATACACCCTGCCATCCTATGATAAATATGAGAACTTCATAATCCCTTACGAGCCATAAGAAACTACGTACTCAACTAGCCAAGAAATTTTCATTTGATCCCATCTAATGAGCAAAATCTCTATACACCACAAGCTCCCCATGCCAGTAGAAGATATACATCTCTAACCGTGGTAGAAACCATCAAGAACTCTCCGAGTCCCATTTGTACAGCACCAAACCGTCAGGGTTAAACCCTTCCAGCTCAACCAAGCTACGCAGGTCACCAAAATCCAAGAGCTTTGCCAAGAAACACATGTAAAAACTCATTACCTTCACTTTCTTGATACTGATATGTAGAGTCCATGATAATGTAGAAATGCCATAAGTCCTGACACCCTCTAACGTAAATCTCAATTACACTGACCAATTAGACAGAATCGACCTGACCCGTTTGCACACTAACATAGCAGGAAAATAATCCACTCACTTGAAGCCACAAGCAATTTCATACACTGCACACACTACACCTTTTACAATTTCCACTCAATCATTCAATAGATACCAATAGAGTACATTACAATCTATATCGAAGGAATTTTCATTACTCGAGTCATTCCCAGACCCCACATCTGCAGGTCATAACTGATTTACCAATATGCCTCGAACTGAAACCAATACAACACATAATCGTATAATCAACTTATCATTAACAGACTCCCCCACTTGGCTCAAATCCAACGATCAAGATAAAAAATAACTCACAATGCCCATAATAACACAACCCGTCTAACAACTCAAGTCATCTGCAAATCTCGCATTCACCATTGTAATAGTTATGCCAACTTCCACAAGCGATCTAAACTCAATTACTATGTATATCATTTACTGGTAGAAGAGAACTTACTACAGAACAACATAGGGAGTTCACACCCCAGGACAACCCGCAGGAGATACCTCTGTCGGCTTAGCCTCAAACATTATATCTCTATATACACTTCTGAAGATTATAGCTATCATGCAATCACCACAACGCCTAACCTCGAGGCAATGAGATACGCGGTATAAGAACCTGAAGCTGATGGTAAAACCAACACTAGAGTTGAGGTCAAGGGAAATCTTGAGCTTATGGAAGCTCTACCCACACCCATATGACCATATGGATAACCTCACCGGACACCACGTGTCCCAAGAATTCTACTGAACTGAGCCAAAATTCACACTTGGAGAAATTTGCATAGAGCTTCTCCTCCCTGAATCCTTATAATACCATCCTCAAATACTAAGTATGCTACCCCTGGCTACACGTATATGCCAGGATTCCATCAATGAATACAATAACAAAGGAGTGCTAATACGGCTGGAATACACCGTTAATCAGATACATGAACGCTACTGGGGCAATGATCAGCCCAAAAGACATCAGTAGGAACTCATAACACAACAGAAGGATCCGCTTCACTCCACAATTGAACAACATAAGAGGTCTTCCATACACTCACGACTCAAGGCCATGTGCCAACTCCAGACAGAAGTCGAACACTCAATAGTTCTTGCCACATTTCCAGCCAATCCTTTTGTCATAAATCAATAGTCTGAACACATCTAACCATCAAATCATACTCATCACATAGACATCCAGTCACAAGGTCCCGTCATTAAGGACACCAACGGACATATAAGTCCCCAAATACATGGCATACACAATCGAAATCTTAGCACGCAAGCCACAGAATGAATCTGCCCTCAAGTCCTCCAGACTGGCCCATTACCAACATGCCAAAATCACATCTCATCCATGGAAGTCACAAGACGTTGATGTACAGCTGATACCAAGCGCTCTCGGGCGCGTTCAAATACATGGAAGGAATTCAAGAGTTACGCTCTTGGCTGACTAAAATGGATTCACACGACAAGAATTCAAGATTGTGAGATTTTCTTAAGGGTACTGCAGCCTCTCGAAGATAAGTACAGACGTCTCCATATCGATTGCAAGACTCTACTAAACGTGCTCATGACCGGTGAATCCTATGTAACCTAGCGCTCTGACACAAACTTGTCACGACCCCAAATCTAACTAGCCGTGATGGTGCCTATCGTGATACTAGGCTAGCCAATTTACTGAAAATAATAAAAATGGTTTTCCATTTAATACATCTAATATCCGAATTTTCATAATAATTCTGTTTCTTAAGCATTTCAAAACAGTAAAAATGATTAGAACATCTAAGCACAGTCCCAACATCTGAGTCAACCGTCATGAGCGTCTAAGAAGTGATACAGTCTAATACAAATCCTCTACTACAACAAGGCTGGGAAGTAAAGTAAATGACTGAGTAGGAAGGAGAAAGAGTAGGTTGCGGACGCCGAGAAACTACCTCACAATCTTCGAACAATGCTCCAAATGGGGTAGCTCAACTATCGCTCTGCCTCGGTACCTGAATCTGCACACAAGGTGCAGGGAGTAACATGAGTACGCCAACTCAGTAAGTAACCAAAGTATCTAAAAATATGAGTGTAGTGACGAGCATTTAAAGTTTATAATTTCATAAAATAAGTACCAGTAAAGGTAATAGATCAAGTCAAGAGCCCACATTTACCAAGGATTTTACAAAACTCCAGTTTACCCTTTTAAAACTTGTATGAAACATTAGTCAACATTTATCAAAGAGGCTCAGTGTAAAGAATAGTGAAAACAGTAGTTTCATAAAAATATCTGCCATTCGGGCACAGTGTCGCTCGCAAAATTAAACCTCGCGGGCAAGCCTCTTAGTCACTCGTGACTCTACTCTCATAAGTCCATGCTCACACTCAGCACTCTCACTCATAAGGTACCATGTAACAACTGTTGCGACGTGCAGCCCGATCCAATATATATATATATATATATATATATATATATATATATATATATATATATATATATATATATATATATATATATATATATATATATATATATATATATATATATATATATATATATATATATATATTGTTGCGGCATGCAGCCCGATCCATATAACATACGCTACAGCGTGCAGCCCGATCTATATAACATACGCTGCGGCATGCAGCCCGATCCATATAACATATGTTGCGGCGTGCAACCCGATTCATATAACATACGTTGCGGCGTGCAACTCGATCCATATAATAGTCGACTGCGCTCACTAGGGGTGTACAAACTCCTGGAGGGGCTCCTTCAGCCCAAGCGCTATATCGCTGCGGCGTGAAGCCTGGTCCATACATAATATATAATCTATATTGCTGCGGCGTGCAACTCGATCCATATGTAATATATAACATATTTATTACTGCGGCGTGCATCCCGATCCATAACTATCCTCTCATACTCATCTCTCGACCTCATTACATATATATCCATAACTATCCACACATACTCGGCTCTCGGCCTCATACATATATATTGCTGCGGCGTGCAGCTCGATCCATATCTATCCTCACATACTCGGCTCTCGGCCTCACTCAGTCATCCTCACAAGCCACTCGGCCAATTCATCTCAACTCAGGGGACTCAGCCCAAAATACTTCGCAGAGTTTCAATACCGTGTGATAACAATGAAAATAACAACAAGTAGAAAACATGACTGAGTTCACAATTGTTCTATCAGGATAGTGTAAGAATAGTGTAAAAGTAACTCTGAGGCTCTAAACAGGTCGGCACAAGGCCCCAAACATGGCTCACAACCCATAAACAAGTATAAATTTCTAAAATACAAGATATCGTAAGGTTTCAAATCGAACACGCGTCCTAATAGTCGCTACTGAGCGGACCAGGTCACGATCCCTATCAGTTCACACCCACACGCTCGTCACCTAGCATGTGCGTCACCTTATTTACCAAAACAATATCAAATACCATGGTTTCATACCCTCAGGTTTAGAGTTACAATCGTTACTTAACTTAAAACGGCTCAAAAACTACTCCGCGATGCTCTTGCCCCTCAAATTGGCTCCAAAATGCTCTGAGTCTATCACAAATCAGATCAATAACATAAAAATATGCTAGGGATACGAACCCCAATCGAAAACTATCAAAATTAGGCACAATTCTCGAAATTTTCCAAATCTGGCCCCATGGACCACGTCTCGAAATCCGATAAAAATTACATCACAAGAATCCTTATCCTCCCACGAGTCCGTACATACCAAGAACATCAAAAGCGGACCACAATTTCCCACTCAAATCACCAAAAAAAAATTCAAAAAATTCACAAATTTTCTACTTAATTCCTCAAATTGCATGGTGAAAATCAAGACAAATTCATGAAATTGAACCAAAAATGATTGAAAAACACTTACCACAAGAATCCCACTGAAAATCCCATCCAAAATCTCCTTCCCCCGATCTCTCAAATGGCAAAATGAGATATGGCCAAGAACCCCCGAAATTAGAACTTAAACTATGTGCCCAGACTTTTACTCTGTGCGATCGGGGAAAAAGGCACGTGATCCCGAAGAACAAAATACTGCCTAACCAAACTAACTCTATTCGGTTGCAGAAACAACTATGCGATCGCGTAACACCACTCCTCACAACAGTGCGATCGCGACCAGCTCTATGCGATCGCATAGAGCAAGTTCCATCCTCTCACTGCCACTCCCAGTCCTACTATGAGAATGCAAATAACTCCACACGAACGCAGTGACCACTCTGCTCTACCCTTCGCGATCACACTCATACCTACGCTATCGCACTTCACAAAATCCGCCTGGCCTCAACTTACTTTACGCGATCGCCGATGAACTCACGCGATCGCAATGAACAAAACACTGCTGCTAAAACGTCAGAAAAAAAACCAACAATCTCCCAAAGACCAAAATATCCGTTTGAGCATCCGAAGTAAACCCGAGGCCCCCGGGATCTCAACCAAACCTACCAACATATCCCATAACATCATTCAAACCTAGTTGAGCCTTCGAAACACCAAAAACAACGCAAAAACACCAAAATTACATCAAATTCAAACCTATGACCTTTGAAACTTCTAAATTTCGCCAAAGATGTCGAAACCATCGAAAACACGTCCGAATGACCTGAAAATTTGCACACATATCCAAAATTTCATTACGAACTTGCTCCAACTTCAAAAATTCCATTCCGACCCCGATAGCCTAATTTCCATTGCCGACCAGAGTCGCCAAAAACTAACTTTCGCCAATTCAAACCTAATTCTACACCGGATATAAAAAACCATATTCCGAACACACTCCTAATTCCCAAATCACCTAACGTAGCTATCTGAACCATAAAATCCGTATTTCGAGGTCGTTTACCAAATAGTCAACTTCTAGTTGACTTTTCCAACTATTGAACCAAGATAAGAGACTAAGTGTCCCATTTCTCTCCAAAAATTTCTCTGAACCCGAGCCAACCAATCTAACACAATGTAATGAAGCTGAACCGCATATAACGAAGTAGAAATAGGGAAAACGGGGCTAAATTCTCGGAACGACTGGCCGGGTCGTTCAACAATTGTTCATTGTTAGATTCCTTTTCTGTTTCATCTGAACTGGTGAGTTATTGAATCCTTTCTACTTCATTACTCGTTTATATGTTACTGATATTAGACTAGTTACTTTCTGTATTTTAGACATGTTGAACTCAGTAATTCAATTAATGAAATTTGCTTAACTCTATGTAACTTGGGTTATCTTTTAGCATTAAGCATGCTTTGATACTTTTCCTTAAGAACTAGTTAATTATGTATGCCTTAGTAGACTCATTAGCTTGTTGTTAAACTTGTTGCCATGTTACTTGTCTGGTTCTATGCTCACCATGTTATGATACCTTTGTTAAATTGTTACTGCTAATTAATATTTTCCTGACTTACTGTTGATCAATTAGCTCCCTTTCTATGAATTAGCTTGATATGAAGTCTTTGTCACCTTTGTGAAGCATGAACTGATCCTTATTAGCATATGACTTTGTTAACTTTCAAAACTTTATCAAGTCTCCTTAGTTTCAAATGTGTTTGTTCTTGTGTGATTCTGTCCCTACATGTACTCTCCAATCCTATCTGATCTCTTGAATTCTCACTCTGTATTGGCTGAAATCCAAAGCAATTTAAGTATTATCCCCTGGCCTTTCTGGTGTGAGCACTGCTCAGGGTTCATACGAGACCCTCGTGAACTCTGACACACCAGGATTTGGTCCATAGTTTTCCTTGAACTGTTCTGATCATTCTTCTCTAGTGTGAGCAGTGCCCGGGGTTCTTGAAGCCCTTGGGAACTCTGACACACCAAAGATTTGGGATTGGTATGCTTATACTTGAGATAGAGGTGAATCATTCACCGCTGGTCACTGTATATCAATGAACATGGGCTTTTTGGAGTTATTGTGAGTTGAAAGTCTGGCCTGTCCAGGTGTATTTGGACATGCTGCAGGCCTCCTATAGTTTATATACTTTGTAATTAATTCATCGATTCTGGTTTGTAATAATTATTTGTAATAACAACTAGGACAATGGGAAAATGGGCTTATTTTTTTATATTTGCATGAAATGGGTAGATAACATGCCTATAGGTGTTTACTTTATGCTATTGTATGTTATATAACCTGCCTATAGGTTTTACTTTATTCAAAAACATTCTGCTATTGTATGTTAGAAAACTTGCCTAGATGTTTACTCTGTTTGCTATTGCGTGTTAGACAACCTGCCTATAGGGATTTGCTTTGGCTCAAATAAGTTCTGTGAATATCCTGCCTACTTTGATTTACATGATTAGACACCATGCCTATAGGAAATAAAATAACAAAAGTTCAATTTACATTACAACATATTCAGATCTGCCTCTTTAGAAATCATGCATGTAGGTTTAATCGATTAACACACTTGCTCAGTTAGTATGCGTGTCTATAAGAACTAATAACAGTTTCAATCATCAAAGGTAGAACTCATGTATATAGGGTAATCACCATCTGTGCTAAATACTAAAACTGGAACTTCATATAGTGTCTTGCTAAATGTCACTAGAAAGCATGCCTATAGGAACAACTGAGTAATTCTGAATATCCTTCGTTGTTATCACTGTCAACTGCTGAATAAATCGCCTAGATGACATGTCTATAGGTTTAACCGCTTCTAATTATAATCATTAGGCGACTAAGCAGTCACTTAGGAATTGTTTTACATAACTGACAGAATGATTAAAATCCAGAATCACATAGAGAGCATGTCTATAGGACCTAATAACCTTAACTGTTAAAACTGTCAACACGCCTAATCTATTTGCGTGCATTTTCTTCCTAATGTGTGGAGGCTAATATGATCCCCTATTTGCTTTTTATGAAATTCCAACTTGTTTTTGTATGTCGCATAGTTTGACCATTTTGATCAACCTAAGTTGAGTCTAGAACCATCCAAAATAGAGGTCTAAATGCCTCCGGGACCATAGGTAAGGGACGGGTAGTGCACGCATCGATTTAGAATTGATTAGAGCACTCTTAGGTAAATAACTTAAAGATAGTAATCGCGTAGCGGGAGATGATAGTTTGTTCCCCCTGAATAAAATGAGTAACACCCCCGTCCTGGGGGAGTTACGAAGTATTATTTATGTTTCACGGGGTGATCCTTTAGGCTAAAAAAACTTAGGATCCCCTATTCCTATTAAAATAATTCCCTTTTTCTCTGTTAGACTAATTCACATGATTTGAGTTCGGCCAGGGCCCACCATTGTGGACCTCGAGGAGTGCCTAACACCTTCCCCTCAAGGTAATTTGAGCCCTTGCCCGATCTTTGGTGACGCAACTAGTAAATCTGAGTCATTTGCAATAGGTGCCCTAACATAGCTTAATCCGTTAGGTGGCGACTCTTTTTTAATAACCATTCCTTTCCTTTATAAAAGAGTTGTCAATGTTGAAACCCGATTTCGCGAGAAAAAGGGGCGCGACAACATGACAACTCTGGGCTCTTACCATAACGAACTTGGTTTGTGTGAATTAGTCTCCCTCGATAAGCGTGCCTTTATTATTTTATTCGCCATTTATTTTCTACATGCACATCCCCTCCCCTATTCTCATTTTATATGAAATTCTTCATTTAATCTTGTTATAATATGCAAATCCTATTCGTTGGCTTCAATCTTTATGTCGTTCCCAAATCCCTACCCCTTTTATCGCTTTATTATAAAAAAAATTCATTATAAGAACTAACTCCTTTCTTGTTTTTCTTTCTTTCATGTCTTTACAATTATTAAATACCGCATTTATCGCTTTCATCATGTAAAATACTTGACAAGATGTTATTTCTCTTTTTTGCATAATTACATGCTCTGCATCATATTCCACTCGTGCGTAATTAATACCATAGCGACACTTGATGACTGTCCGCGCTCTTCCTATACTACCCTTTTAAATTTGGAAAGGCTTATTTGCGGTAAAACTAGTCGATCAGCGATGCAGTCGACGGTTCCGTGCCTTTCCCTCTCAAGTTGTCCGCTTGAGGATACCAGTCTAGACTTCTATAGAAAATCCTTACTCTGATGATAACTGTACATGCACCATGTTCAAACCTAGCATGGGGTTGTATGTTGTCTGCATAATAACCCTCTAAGGAAAGCCTTGTCCAAAGCCCATCGGGGTTTCCATAATCCCAGCAGGCACGATCATGATATGTGCATTATTTGGAGAAAAACGGGCCGATATGCTAATCATTAATGTTTAAGTAGTCAAACCGGGAGGGGGAAGGGGCTAACTTTGTTTATTTTGCAGAAAATGAGGCACGAAGTCCCCAGGTTCAGCATGGTCCGAAGTATACCACCTTTATTGCTAGATTGGTGGGAAAGTCTTTCATCAAGTGATAAAAATCACATGAAGAGGGTTCTAAAAAATTTACCTCCTTGCTAGACATTCAGCCAAACAATGTACTGATCGAGGCTGCTACCATGTTTTGGGAGGGAGAAAGGGTCGTCTTTCATTTCGGCAATATAGAGATGACTCCCCTTCTTGAGGAAATAGGAGGTTTCGCTAGGCTGCCCTGGGATAGTACTAGTTTGTTGGTACCAGAAAATCGCACTCCTAGGGGGTTTCTGAAAATGGTGGCTCTTAGAAAGAATGACGAGTTAGTCTGCCTGAAGAAGTCCTACATACCTTTCGACTTCTGTTACGAGAGATATGATCACAACACATCCTACCGTATTTTTCATGAAGAGTTTGCCATCACTTCCCTGGGCTGGACTCATCGTCGGGTTTTTGTGTTCATCGTCTGTTTTTTTGGATATGATAGTATTTCCAATCCAAGGAGACAGGATTCACACTCGGTTGGCTATGATAACCAAGACTTTAATGGAAGGGGTTGAGGGACAGACTTACACTATCGTCCCAATGATCGTAGTAGAAATATGCCGAGCCCTGGACCGTTGCAAGAAGGGGTTTAGACACTTTGAGGGTTGTAATTTGTTGCTACAGATATGGTTGTTGGAGCAACTTCAAAGAGGACAGTACCTCCAGGAATTTCCACAAAGACCATGGAATGACCACATAGCTTTCCACCATCCGAAAAGAATGACTTTCATCCCAGACAGGTTTGCACAACCAGAAAATGCTATAGATTGGGTACACTTATTCAGTAATCTGACTGATGACAAGGTCCATTGGATGTTCGAGTGGTTCCCTATTAGAGAGTTCATTATCAGGTCAAGGTATGTTCCTCATTTGGTGATGATCGGGTTGAGGGGCATATATCCTTATGTTCCTAACAGAGTCATGAGACAGGTTGGGAGAAAATAAGTCATACCGCGAGTCTCCAAGATGAGTCACTACAAAGCATATTTTCAAGGTGATGCCATTACATACAGGTGTGAGGCCCAACACATGTGGCATTTGAAGATTATTGTGGAGAAGGACACCATCGAGCCAAATCGGTACCACGCCAGTCATGCGTATTTCCAACTATCATGGTTGGATAATGACATAGCGGGAGAAGTCGAGCTAGGGTCGATCGAGGAAACAGGGTCATAGATAAAGCTGCCGAAGAACAGGTAAAATACAAGAGGTTGCGCAAAAGAATCCTTGAGTCCGAGGCCAGGCATCTGGAACAACACAAGGTAGATATGGAATCAATCAATGAATGGAGGGAAATTGCTACAAAGTCAACAGAAAGTTTGGAATATTTAGAGCAGGGTCTGATGGAACTTGAAGGGAAGATGAGGAAAAGGATCATGGATTGTCAGAATGCAGAAGGCAACAAAGGAGGACACCTAGCAAGGGCGTATCTGCTACTGGACATGCGCGACCTGGGGAATCTGATCGATGGGACCAAGAAGGCCAAGCTCAGAGAGGGTCCTTCCGGGACCAAGTAGATTAGAATCATTGTTTGCTTTCTTTTCTAGAGTCGTTTTAGAATTTGATTGTAATAAGGAAAATGCCGCTAGTAACTCTTTTTGATTATTGTCTTTTTAGAGGTTTGACTTATTTATTACATTAATGAGATGAGGCAATTATCGGCATTAAGTTTCTCCAACTCTATGTGTCGCTAGGCCTACCTCAGGCACAATGAGGTCCCAAAAAATTAGGACGCGAATTTATGATTCATGTTTAAATACAAAAAATATCCTTTCCAAAATTCCCTATTGACTTGTTTACCTTTTTTTCTTTTTCTTTGTTTTGATTATTCCTATCCCTTAAGGTTGGTTCGTGCATACTGGCATCATCAACATATCATACCAGATCTAGAGGTCCTCCACCTCCTCCTCCTCCAAGTGATCCGAAAAGCAAGGGAAAGGCTAATATGGATGACATGAGTGGTATCAGGAAAAATAACGTTGCGCATGTGGAAAATGTTGAAACTTCAGACGGTCGGAGTACTCCGGCGTAGAACGATTTGGTTCTACGGCTGGAGCAGAAAATACTGGAATTGCAAGGGGAACTTGAGCAGGTCCGCAACTTGGCAAACTTTTCCCTCACTTTAAATGTCCCGGACATCAACCAGCAAAATGTCTAGAACCCAGCACCTCCTCAAAACACACCAAACCAGCGTCCACAAAATCCTGCCGCACCTCATCAATACACCGCACCTCATCAAAATCCTAACCCTCCACCAGTACCAACTCCTCCTCAACACCAACACCTTCCAACTCAGTATCTGCAAATTACTACCTACCAGACTCCCAAAAATACCCCACAACCTACTCCTGATCCACAAAACTCAGCCAATGATCACCACTACACTCAAACCCTCGGTATCCATCAAAACAACCCCATATACACAGAAAGCTTGCCTCACCCCACTCAATAGACCTCATACACACCAGAATCCGTCAAGAAGGACCTGCTCATCAAGAATATGGCAGAGGAACTTAAGAAGCTCACAAGCCGAGTCCATGGTGTCGAAGGAGGAAAAAGCATTGAAGATTTGAATTATGAAGATCTGTGTATTCAACAAGATGTAGAACCTGCCGGAGGGATACAAACCTCCTAAGTTTGAGATGTTTGATGGAACAGGTGACCCAAAGTTGCATCTAAGAACATACTGTGACAAGCTCGTATGAGTTGGGAAAGATGAGGGGATTCGCATGTAGCTTTTCATGATAAGTCTCACTGAAGACGCCTTATCTTGGTACATTAGTCAAAATCCTAAGAAGTGGGTTAGTTGGGTAAGCATGGCATCAGATTTCATAGATCAATTCAGGTTTAATACAGAGAATTCACCAGACGTCTTCTACATACAAAATCTCAAGAAGAAGCCAACGGAGACTTTCCGCGATTATGCTACTCACTGGATATCAGAAGCTGCAAAAGTAAGGCCTGCATTGGAAGAAGAGCAGATGAACAAATTCTTCGTCCGGGCCCAGGATCCACAATACTATGAAAGGTTAATGGTTATCGAGAATCACAAATTCTCCGACATCATCAAGCCAGGGAAAAGGATTGAAGAAGAGATCAAGAGCGGGATGGTGACTAATTTTGAGGCATTACAAGATACAAGCAAAGCATTGCAGTCAGTGGGTGTATCAAAGAGGAAAGAAGTAGGGGCTGTGACGGTAACCCAAGGTCCAAAATCTCCTCTTACGTACCAAGCACCTCCACCTACATATCAACCTTCACCTCCCACATACCCACAACCCGCCACTGCCTACCACACTTATAACACCCAGCCAACACATTATCAGTCACCACCATCCCGCCAAAACTATGTGAAACCCAGACCAAACTTTGACCGCAGCCCACCTAGCCAATACACCCCTATTTCTAAACCCATCAATCAATTATACGAAAGACTGAAAGATGCTGGATATGTTACTCTTATTCCCGTTGTTGCCATGGAAAACCCCTTTAAATGGGTCAATCCAAACAAAACATGTGTCTACCACTCCGGTATGAAAGGTCATACCATTGATGAATGTCGCACTTTGAAAGACAAAATCCAGACATTGATTGATACTAAGGTCATACAAGCAAAGGAGGCCGCATCTAACGTCCGCAATAATCCTCTCCCAGATCATAAGGGCGAAAGAGTAAATGTGATAGAGACTGATGAAGAATGGGACTTGGAAGGGTTAATTGGACTTATTTGAGAAGGGGATGATTCTAAGAAACCTGCAGTCACTCTCACTCCTATTGTGGTACATATACATCCACCAGTCAAAGTTGAGGTAGCCGCATCGACTCCATTCGAAATTGAAGTAACAACACCTGCAGCTCGACCTGCTCCGTTTGAAGTAGAAGTAACAACACCCTTCACTGTGACGGTAGCATCCACACCACCCTTTAAGTCCAATGCGTACCCTGGGATTTTGTTGCAGAAGCCAGGAGGAAAGGAAAAGCAAAAATGGAAGAATCTAGTGCGGCACAAGGGATGACCAGGACTGGCAGAATTTATACACCTGAGAATTTGGGAGGAACGAGTAGAGAAGCTGCTGCCAAACAACCCATCATTGAAACTGGACCGGATGATCTTTTGGAGAAAGGTACAAGCGAGGGAATATTCTGTGGTAGACCATATGAACAAAACTCCGGCTCAGATATCCATCCTATCGTTGCTGCAGAATTCTGAGGCACATAGGAATGCCTTGATAAGGTATTGAATGAAGATTACGTGCCTAACAATATCAGATGGCTAACATGATAGGGAAAGTATTGGAGAGCCACAAGATCACCTTTCATGAAGACGAATTGCTAGAGGGATTAAGCCACAATAGGGCGCTGCACATCACGGTACAATGCGAGGATAAATTCATTGCCAGGGTTTTGATAGACGGAGGATCCAGTCTCAACATCTGTCCGCTGATAACTCTGTAAAGATTGGGTAAAGGTTTGCATGAAATACAAGTAGGGACTATGAATGTGAAGGCTTTTGATGGGTCTCAAAGGGCCACAATTAGGGAAACCAATCTATGCTTGCAAATGGGTCCGACCTGGTTCGATCTTGAATTTCAAGTGCTAGACATATCCGCCTCATACAATCTTTTATTGGGATGACCTTAGATACATGTTGTCGGGGTCGTGGCTTCTACTTTACACCGGGCTGTAAAGTTCGAATGGAATCATCAGGAAGTGATCATTCATGGAGATGAGAGTAATCCCATTTATGCCAGCCAAACTGTTACGGTCGTGGAAAATAGAAGGAAGTTAGGTGGGGAGACTTATCACCGCATCGAGCGCGTCAACGCAATTGAGAAAGACAAGTGGTGGAGCAGCAAAATAGAAAGCATACTAGCATGGTCAGGGTATGAACCCGATAAAGGGCTCGAGAAGAACCTCCAGGGCATTACCAAACAAATACAGCCAAAGCGTCACGGCAAAACCTTTGGGTTGGGATATCAGTATACCCGGCAAGAATATGATGATTGGTCGCCGCCATGGCGTGGTCCTTATTACCTTCTTGAGCAGCCCGTACTGCATTTTAGCCAATCCTTTCATCAGGCTGACATAATATGGGGATCTGAAGAAGATGAAGCTCTAGCTGGTCTAAGGAACCTGTTCTTGGAAGATGAAGACATAGATTGCAGTGTGATAGCTGAGGAGGAGGAGGAAGACCTCATCATCTAGACAGTAGAGAAGGGAGCAATTCTCAGAAACTGGACCGCCAAACCATCCAGGGCCAGACATGTGTCGGGGTAGCATGGCTGCTAGTGTCATTCATTTTGAAAATAATTCTTTTGAGCATTTTTGTTTAAAAACATATTTCTTTCCTTTCAGTATTTTTCTTTGGAAAACATTGTTTGAAGTCATTAAAAAATTGCTTTGTTTAACGTTTCAACATTTATCAACAGTTTGATGTTTTATTATTATTATCTTTCGTATCTTTCTCTCTACAACATTACTATTTCTTACCTTGATGAACCAACGACTGTGACATGTAATGAGAAAACACAACATAAGGCCAGTGACTCGGAATAGATAGAAGAAGAAGATGTGATACTTGAGGAAATCTTTAGAGAAGTTGAGAATTTTGAGAACAAACCTAAGTCCAACCTGGACGAGACTGAGGTGGTCAACTTGGGAGATTCTAAAACCGTCAAAGAAACTCGCATAAGTATTCACTTGTCACCATCAGAGAAGGAAGAGTACACTTGTTTCCTGAAAGAGTATGAGGACATTTTCGCATGGTCGTATGACGATATGGCCAGGTTGAGCACATCCATAGTGGCTCACAAGTTACCCACCAATCCAACGTGTCCACCAGTAAAGCAGAAACTCAGGAAGTGCAAACCATATATGAGTCTGAAAATCAAGGAATAAGTCACCAAGCAGATCGAAGCTAAGGTCCTCAAAGTAGTTGAATATCCAACTTGGTTGGCCAACATTGTGCCGGTTCCGAAAAAAGATGGAAAAGTCAGGGTATGTGTCGACTATCGGGATTTAAACAGAGCAAGTCCCAAAGATGATTTTCCAATACCAAATATACACATACTGATCGATAATTGCACCAAGCATGAGCTCTAGTCCTTTGTCGATTACTTCGCGGGTTATCATCAGATTTGGATGGACGAAGAAGATGCAGAAAGACAACCTTCATTACACCATGGGGAGTATATTGCTACAAAATGATGTCATTCGGACTGAAGAATGCTGGGGCCACCTACATGAGGGCCATGAAAACCATTTTCCATGATATGATACACAAGAAGATAGAAGTATATTTGGACGACGTCATCATCAAATCCATGAAGGCCACAGATCACATAGCAGATTTCAGAAAGTTCTTTGACCGGTTGCGGAAGTATAATCTGAAGTTAAACCCCGCAAAATGTGCCTTTGGAGTTCTTGTTGGAAAATTGTTAGGATTTATTGTCAGCCGCCGAGGAATTGAGTTTGACCCGTCAAAGGTCAAAGCTATCCAGGATTTACCACCACCAAAGAACAAGAAGGACGTGATGAGTTTCTTAGGACGTCTAAACTATATCAGCCGCTTCATAGAACAATCAACTGTGATATGTGAGCCGATTTTCAAAATGTTGAAGAAAGATGCCGCAACCAGCTGGACTGAAGACTGTCAGAAGGCTTTTGACAAAATCAAGGAATACCTGTCCACGCCACCTGTCCTAGTCTCGCCAGAATCGGGTATTGATACCCAATTTTTTCCTATATCATTTCCAAAATGCACATATACTTTCAAAACAATACATGAGAATCAATTAATATTTTTTCATAATTTTCTGTAATTTTAAAAGGATTTCTAAGTAATCTATTCCATTATTTTATTGTCCAAATAATTACTTATTGCATCACAAATGATCTTATAAAAAATTTATTGCTTAATTTTATCATATATATTTATATTAAGCTTTAATTATTTTATGCATAATTATATTTACATTTGTAGGTTATAATTGCAATAACTTTGCAATAATAGCCAATGTGTGCATAATTACTTGTGTTTACACGAAAATGACCTTTTATATTTTTATAATATTAATTAATTATTTTAAATCATTTTCATGAATACATAGCATTGTTTATTATTTATTAGCTATTTCTATAAATTATTTTATCAGATTAATTGGGCATTTAACATATAGCCTCTTTTCTTTTAATTTTCGGACCCAGCCCAATAGGTAACCTAACCCAATACCCCTAACCCAATACACATAACCCAAACCCAATAACCCTGATCCAATAACCCGCCCCAAGCCCAAACTCAATCCTGGTCGTTGATCTTAGAAGATCAACGGTCCAGGACAACCTTTCCTTTTTTAATTAACAAACGACCCCCAAACCCTAATCATTCTTTCAAATGAGCCGCCTCTGAATCGTTCCCTCCTCTCTTCTCTTTCACCCTCCTCCTAACCCTAGCCCCCCGTCACCAAAACACCTTCGATCCATGGTTTATTTCTTCAATTTTAGGCCGTATCCGGCCTCCTATCTCTACTAGTGTTTCGATTTTCATGCTACTTGAGGGTAATCTCAAGAAACACGGACCAGACTTGGTTCAAATCCCTCGTTTTATCGATGAATCCATCTGTGTTGACTCCTATGTCTGTGAATACTAATATCTTCGTGTTTATGGCTTCAAATCTCTGGTTCAAACCAGATTTTCTCACCTCTGCTTATGTTTAACTATTTCTGGTTATATCCATTCAGATCTCTTTAGATCTGAAGCGGTTTGAGTTTGTTTGTTACTTTTCCTTTAATATTCTGCTATTTTTCCTTCTATTGTCAACCGATTCTTGTTCTTCCCTAGAAGCTAGGGTTTCATCTTTTTAAGTTTCTGCAAAATTGTTTAAAAAAACATTTACATGTTTAACTCTGGTTTTCCTCTTTACTGTTTGACTGATTTCTTTCACTGAGTTTCATCTCTATGTCTTTATGCTCTAGGGTTTCATCTTTTTAAGTTTCTTCAAAATGTTGAAAACATTTAAGTGTTTAACTCCGGTTTTCTTTACTTTTTCGACTGGTTCTCATATCTAGGTCTGCATGTCCTAGCTTTTCTACTGTTTTCTCTAATGTTCGCCCGTTTACTTTGGATCTATCAATTAAAATTGATTAACTTATTTTACTTTCTTAATTAGGGTTCGAAAATTGTGCTTTCCTTTCAAAACTGATAGCTCTCTAAAAAGATTTGTACCTATTCTTTCCTTATATGGGATTCGTAATTAGTACTCTTTCCTTAATTATATTGCTGGATTGATTTCTAGGTTTTGATTGTTTGACTGATTTCTGGATTTACTACTTACCTTATTTATCCTCGATTGTGTCTACTGATTTACCCCGTGAAAGACTCTCCTTAATTTATGTTTTACTTGTTGTTAATTTATTCCCGTTAGCCCTATTGATTGATTAATTGATGTTGCATGCCTTATTTGTGTGTGATTGCTTCTCCTTACCTTATTTTGTTTTACTCTAGTATGTGCTATATAAACCTTTCATTGTTCTGATTTTAAAGGAGGCTAAGACATAAGCTCACACTCTTACATTCACACACTTATACACACTTGAGTTCTTCCTATTTTGCTGCATTGTCTAGCCGGCTGAACGCCAAGGCTAGACTCTTGGATTCCAATTGCCTTCATCTTCCTGTTTACTTTCTCCCTAACTAGTATGCCTTAACTCCCGTTATATTGTTCTATTATGTATGTTTAGGTAGTCAGTTCTATTACAGACCTATGCATGCTTCTATGTGACCTATGATTCCTGTTGACTTCTTTCTCAACTAGCATGTTTTAGTTCCTGTTGTCTTGTTCTGTTTTTATGAGTTTATTTTAGTTCAAACCTCAGCATGCTTCTGTTAGGATCCATGCCTAAATGATTCCACTTAGTGATAATTGCTAAACTAAGTACTTCCTATAATGTGAAACCTTGTTAATTTAGTTGTATGTTCTATGTTCTGAGCATGACCAAACATTGCGAGTGTGTGTGGCCAATTCTGTCTGTTAAGTGATCCTAATATGAGTATTTAGTCTGAACAAGTGCCAATCTACTTGAACTATGTGCTGAATATATTTGTTTCCTAGTACAGCTCTGTGTAATCTGAATCTGCTTGCTTCTGGAGACTAAACTATTTTTTTTCTAAAACTGTTCCCCTACTCTTTATATACTGATTTTCAAACTTTTACTCTTAGTTATATAGGTTCCTACCACCCCCAATGTCAGCACTGCCTAGGGTCCTTGAGACTCCTCCGAACTCTGACACATTGGGGTTGGTCTTCCAATCTTTCACAAACTATTTCTCTGAAAAGGGTTCTGGTGTGAGCATTGCCCGGGGTCCCTGAGGCCCTTGGGAACTTTGACACACTGGAAGCCTGAATTTTAATGTGCCATGGATGGATCATTGCTATACTCCAAAGTTGTTATGTTGGAAGTTTTGGTTCCCAGGTTTATATTGGGCCTATGAAGGCTCCCTATAGTATAATGGATACTATTATGAAATTTATTCATTCTAGGTTACAATATTTTCTGTAATAACATATTTGGGGTTGATTAATTAAAATGGGGGGGGGGGGTTCCTTCTATTTTGGTTAAATTTAGATAGAAACCATGCCTATAGGTTTAATTATGTTGATCAAGTTGTGTGATTGCCATTGCTTGATTAGAGATCCTGCTTATAGGAACTTCTTGATTGTTTAGTTTTGTACTTTTAAAACTCGCATATTAGATATCCTATTTATAATTATGCATTGGAAATCCTGTCCTAGGATCCACATATTTTCAAACCCCAACGTGCATTAATACCATGTCTATAGGATTCTGTTTGTTTGAATAATAACCTTTTCTGGCAATCTGCTTAATATTTTGCCTACGTGCATAGATACCATGCTTATATGAGATAAAAAATTAGTTTCTAACACCTAGAAATCATGTCTATAGGATTTAAACTTATAGATATCATGCTTAGTGTGAAATCATTTCTAACACCTAGAAATCATGCATATAGGAGTTAACTAATTCTGCAAATTAGAAAGCATGCCTATAGGGTCTAAAGGATAAAACATGTCTGTTAAAATCAATAACTCGTTGTTAACAGATTTAGATACCATGCCTATAGGATTCTGTTCGGGTTATCACCTTGGGAAAGCCTGTAGGATTATTAAGAATTTTGGGCTTAAAACTATGATATCTTGCTGCCTGGAATATGCCCAGATTCAAGGACTAAAATCAATAGGCAAACTGATAGGTGCCGCTGCTCGTTTTAATAAGTTGTTGTCGTATATCCTGTTTATGCTCATCTAGATATCTTGCCTATAGGGTATTAAATTGATAAAACTTGATGTTTGAATTGCGTGCATTTGTTGTTTACTTGTAGAGGTTAACACGAGCCCTTATTTGCTCCTTATGTGACAGTCCTATCTGATTATTTGTTTGTCTCTTAGTTTTTCCCATTTTTAAGCAACATAGGTCAGTCTAGAACTACCTTAAATAGAGGTCCTAAACACCTCCAGGACCATAGGTAAGGTACGGGTAGTGCACATTTAAGGCCCGATTTAGAAGCTATTAGAACGCTTAGGTAATAACTGAAAGATAGTAATTGGGTAGTAAAGGATATGATGACCCGTGCACTAATACTATGTGTAGCACCCCAACTTTGGGGAAAGTTACCAAGTATTGCACGGAAATGATCCTATGGGCTAAGAAACTTAAGACCCATTTAATTCCTGCTTTAAATAGTTGTCTAAATTGCTTTATTCGCTTAATTAAGTTCGACAGGACCCACCTTTGTGAACCTCGAGGGGTGCCTAACACCTTCCCCCTCAAGGTAATTTCGACCCCTTACTCGATCTATGGTGATGCAAACTAGTTGCTTGGGGGATGGACGTCATTGGTCCGATTGAGCCCACCGCCTCAAACGGGCACCGGTTCATTCTGGTGGCCATCGACTATGTAATGACCCAACCGGTCATTTTGAGCTATAGCGCATCGCCCAGCGGTTTGAGGCCCTGAGTAGCTTCACTTCAGGTATTATGATTTTCATGCATGGTCGAAATTGAATTTCGGGAAGTTCAGAGTTGATTTAGAAAGAAAATTCTCATTTCGGGAGCTTTAAGTTGGAAGAATTGACTAAAGTGTGATTTTTGAGAAAACGACCTCGGAATCAGGATTTGAAGGTTCTAGCAGGTTCGTATGATGATTTCGAACTTGGGCGTAAGTCCGGATTGGGTCTCGGATAACCCGGGAGCGTTTCGGCGTATATTCTGGAAGTTGGCAATTTGGGAGAAGTTCACAAATTTGGATTGAAGTGTGTTTCAGTGTTATCGATGTCCGTTTGGGATTCCAAGTCTGGGAATAGCTTCGTATAGTGATTCTGGTATTGGGAGTGTGTCCGAAAGTGGATTCGGAGGTCCGTAGGTCATTTCGGGGTCATTTGGCGAAAGTTATAAAATAGAAGATTTTTAGAAAGTTTGACCGAGAGTTTTATTTTTTTATATCGGGATCGGATTCCAATTTCGGAAGTTGGAGTAGGTCTGAAATGTCGAATGTGACTTGTGTGAAAAATTTGAGTTCAATCGGACGTGATTTGATAGATTTCGGCATCGAATGTAGATGTTTCAAGTTCTAAAGTTCATTAAGCTTGAATTGGGGTGCGATTCATGATTTCGACGTTGTTTGATGTGATTTGAGGCCTCGAGCGAGTTCGTATCATGTTTTGGGACATGTTGGTATAATTTTTTAAGGTCACGAGGGCCTCGGGTGGATTTCGTAAGGTTAACGGAATGGATTTCGGACAAAGAAAGCTGCTGAAATTTTCTGTTGCTGAAGTTGTTCGCCATAAAATTTCTGATGCGTGGAGTCGATTTTGGAAGCTTATATCTCGAAATCTATAAGGAATCTAAAAAATTTCGAAACATGAAGGTTGTATCCCTTAAATTTTAATTTCCAGAAAGATAAACCATTTATCATTTGTATATTTTTACAGAAAGTTATGATCGATTGAATAAAGGCTGGTAAAGCTGTTTTTGCAATTTCCCCAGAAACTTCTGATGCGAAGAGCCTACTTTGGAAGCTTATATATCGAAATCTATAAGGAATATGAAAGTTTTCAAAACATAAAAGTTGTAACTCTTTGATTCTAGTTTCCAGAAAGTTACACCATTATGTATTTAGACATATGTACGGAAAGTTATGATCGATTGAATAGAGGCTGGTAAAGCTGTTTCTAGTGGATTTTTAGTGACGACTTTTAGTGACGCAAATGGACTTTAGCGACGGATGGGCAGAAACTTAAGGACCAAAAATGCTCATTTCCTTCATTTTCGTTTTGGATTTTTGGAGCACGGTTCTTGGGCGATTTTCACGGGAAAACATTAGGGTAAGTGTTCCTTATCCTATATTGATTATATTTCATGATTCCATACTCATTTACATCATGAATCCATGAATTTATTGAAGCAAAATCTGATTTTTAGCAAATCTTTCAAAAACAAAAATTAAAGATTTGAAAGTCAATCCGATGTCGGAATTCGATAATTTTTGCACGGTTGAACTCGTATCGGAATGGGTTGTCGAATTTTGTGAGTTTCGCTGGATTTTGAGACGCGAGCCCCACGGGCGATTTTTGAGTTAAATTTTGGATTTTAATCCGGAAAATTAGTAAATTCATATGAAATTAATTTCTACGATTTGTATTGAGTATTTTGAATTGTTTTTGACTAGAATTGAGGCTTTCGGACACGAATTCGCGAAGCAAAGGTTTATTGGGATCTTGAATTTGGTTGCGGAGCGAGGTAAGTCTCCTTTCTAACCTTGCAAGAGGGAAATTTCCCCATAGGTGAACGTATATGACATGTGAATATTTGTGGGGGACTATGAACGTATGAGGTGACGAGAGTCCGTACATAGTGACTATTCCTGTTATGTCCGGGTAGTTAGGTTTATACCATGCTTTGTGAACACTATTAATTGATTTATATACACTATTAATATTAAATAAAAGTTATTTCAAGATCTTAAATATTTGAAGGTTTCAAGTAAAATTATTACTTTGAAAAAAAAATATTGAGGAAAATATGTTATATTTATGTGTAACCACTTCACAATTTATATTCCGCAAGCGAGTGATTTCTTCCACTACTCTCATGGGAGCGGGTCGTTCGTCTCGGCAGGTTAATAGATGCATCTATGGTTCGCGCCGTTCGACCCTTCGTCAGTGCACATTTTATTATTGTTGGATCGGGCCATACGACCCTCGGCATTTCCTACGCATGATATTTGTTGGGTGCCATCTGTGATTAGAACTGTTTAATTGCCTTGAGATATAAGTTGTCAAATGAGATGACGGAAACTGGGATGTATAATTTATGGAAGAAGTTGTCCTTTTCTGTTGTTATCTATTATTTGATAATAACATCCATGTTTGACATTACATTTAATTATATTGAATTGACCTCTAGTAAGTGTCAAAGTCGACCTCTCGTCACTACCTCTTAGAGGTTAGGCGGGATACTTACTGAGTACACGTTATTTTCGTACTCATACTACACTTCCTGTACATTTTTGTTGTACATGCACATGTATATCTAGTGGCCCCGCTTGACGCAGTGGCATGACTAATATGGGGACTTAGGTGAGCCGCTTCTCTCGAGACGACCCGCAGCCAGCAGAGTCTCCTTCAGAGTATTGTATTGTACTTTTTTTACTGTCCCATTTGTATTTCGGACGGTTGTTGTATTTTATTTTACTTCCTAATAAATGCTCATGCACTTGTGACACCGAGTTCTGGGATGACTTTGAGATTTAATTATTATTTGAATTTAGTAAGACACTATTATTTGCTCAGTAAAGTTCATTAATTATTATTTAATATAGTGAAGATAAATGGTTTCAAAATATTAAAAATAGAGATTCAATCAACTTTTAGTGTTGGCTTGCCTGACAGAGGTGTCTGGCGCCATCACGACCTTTCCTAAGATTTTGGGTCGTGACAGACTACTTTACCAAATGGGTTGAAGATGCATCTTACAAAGCTGTGACCAAGAAGGTCGTCGCGGATTTTGTCCGCGACCAAATCGTTTGTCGATTTGGAGATCCAGAGTCCATCATCACCGACAATGCCGCTAATCTCAACAGTGACCTAATGAAAGCCATGTGTGAAACTTTCAAAATCAAGCACAAAAACTTTACAACATACAGGCGTCAAATGAACGGAGCCGTGGAGGCTGCCAATAAGGACATCAAGAAGATACTAAGGAAAATGGTAGAGAATCACAAACAATGGCACGAGAAGCTACCATTCGCCTTACTAGGACACCGTACCACAGTCCGCACATCAACCGGGGCAACTCCCTATCTGCTAGTTTATGGTACTGAAGCGGTCATTCCCGCCGAAGTGGAAATTCCTTCTTTGAGGAGCATACAAGAAGCCGAGCTCAGCGACGCAGAATGGATAAGGAGCCGCTATGAGCAACTAGACCTCATAGACTGAAAGAGGATGAATGTAGTATGCCATAGTCAACTTTATCATAACAGAATGGCCAGAGCCTTCAATAAAAGGGTAAAACTGAGATAGTTCACACCGGGACAGCTGGTGCTGAAAAAGATCTTTCCACATCAAAATGAACCCAAGGGAAAATTCTCACCCAACTGGCAAGGTCCTCACATGGTTCACAGAGTACTAACAGGAGGAGCACTCATACTCGTAGAGATGGATGGAGAAATCTGGCCAAAGCCTATCAATTCAGATGCAGTCAAAAGATACTATGTGTAAACCATTTTATGCTTTTTCATATGATGTAAATCGAACTACGCTCGACCTGATTCCCGTTTAAGCGGGGATACGTAGGCAACCCTGTGGGTTCGGTCACAATTCAATAAAATTTCTATTTCCCCACAATTAGAAACTAAGACAGAATTTTGAGGAGGACCCTCAAAATGCCAACGCAAGTTCAGCCAACCTGTCACGACCCAATTTACCCTCCGAAAGGCATCGTGACAACACCTAGTCTCTACGACTAGGTAAGTCTAACTGCGAAAAAGATATTAAATAGAAGCAATAAAATAAAAGACGGAATAAAGTAAATCAACTAATGAAACATCTCCACTTGGCGCATACAAAATACAACTTCCCAAAAACCCGGAATATCACTTTAGTCACAAGCTCTGTCTCAAAATAGCTCTATATAACGTAAGGGAATTACATGAAAAAAACATCTAAGTATGGAGTGGAAGGTGACTCGAAGGACTCTGCGAACGCGGTAGAATTACCTTTCGATCTCCTCGAAGCAGCCGCTCGGACCCTAGCCACGAAACTGAGTGTTGGTACCTGGATCTGCACACGAAAAACATGTGCATGAAAGGGCATGAGTACCCCACAATTTGTACCCAGTAAGTGCCAAGCCTAATCCTAGTCAGGTAGTGACGAGGTCAGGTTAAGGCTCTACTGGATTTTTATAAGTAAAACAGTTTAAAATAGTACATAGGAATATAAATTCTAAGGTAAGCACTAGAAACAAATAATCTGAGAAGTAAAACAGCAACAGGGAGCCCTTGGCTCAGCACAAAATATCACACGGTGGAATCTTCCGGGATACGTCTCATAGTCCAATTGTAAATATGCAGTACAGGGGAAAAGCTCCCGGAATACATCTGTAGTCCCAATTTAAATATGCAGTACAGGGGAAAGCTCCCGGAATACGTTCGTAGTCCCAATTTAAATATGCAAATACGAATGAATGTCGGATACGGTGTAATTAAACAACCCAGGAAAAGAATCACAGACAAGAACAAGATAAAGACTAACTAACACGGTGCACATTGTATCAAATAGGGAATTTAGGTAAAACAGGTAGGCATGCTTCTTCCTAATCTAAACAACACAAGTTGCACATTAAATAGTGAAAAAGGAGTAAAATGATTTATGGCATGCATAGGAAAAATGAAATTAAGCAACAACGGCCCGTGTACATACTCGTCACCTCACGTACACGGCGCCCATATAACAAATAGCATCAAAACAACCTAAGGGGAAGTCCCCAGCACAGAGTTAGGCAAGCCACTTACCTTGATTGCGCTACTCAACTCAAAACCACGCTCTTGCCACGAGTACCCGACTCCGAACGGCCCGAATCTATTCAATTCAATTGTATAAAGCAAATATCACTTTAAGGAAGCAATATAGCTAATTAGTTCGAAGCTAATACGCGAAATTTGGAAATTTTCCCAAAAAGTCCCTCGGGCCCACGTCTCGGAATCAGGTAAAAGTTACAAATTTCGGACACCATTCACTCATGAGTCTAACCATACAAGAATTACTCGAAGCGGATATCAAAATCTCGATCAAAACTCACATGCTTGGCCTAAGAACTTTATCCAAATTTTCCCCAATTTTCCACCATAAATTCGAAATTAAAGGGTAGATTCAAGTGTATAATCATGGAAATTAGTCTAAATCGAGTAGGAATCACTTACCCAAATTGCCAGGTGAAAATCTCTTCAAAAATTGCACTTTCCCGAGCTCTAAATCGATTTAGAAATTATGAACTTCAAACCCTCGGATTTGTATAAACAGCCCAGGTATTCCGCACCTGCGACTCTTGGACCACACCTGCAGAAAATCCATCGCAGGTGCGAAAACATACCAACAGAGCTGGGGCCGCACCTGCGGTCACTAGGCTGCATCTGCGGCTCCGCACCTGCGGAACCCAGACCGCACCTGCGAGCACTAGTAGACCTTGGCCTAGACCGCGCCTGTGAATCCCCTGTCCGCACCTGCAGCTCCCCATCCGCAGGTGCGAGACACCAGAACCAACAATGCTTCAGCTGGTTTCCTAAGTCCACATTCACCCCGTTGAGCATCTGAAACATCCTCGAGGCTCCGGGGACCTCAACCAAACTTACCAATCAGTCCTAATACCTTATGCAAACTTAGTCGAGCCTTCAAAACACATCACATAACATCAAAATCACCAAATTTTACATGGATTCAAGCCTAAGAACTTATGAAATTTTCAAAATCTTCAACCGACGTCGAAACACATCAAAACTAGTCCGAATGACCTCAAATTTTACACACATGTCATAAATGACACTACGGACCTATAGGCACTCTCGGAATTCCATTCCGAGCCCAATATAGAAATTTCACCTATCGGTCAAAATCGTCGAAATTCTAAATTTCGCCAATTCAAGCCTAAATCTACTACAGACCACGAAAACACATTCCGGACACGCTCCTAACTCCGAAATCACCCAACGGAGCTAACAGAGTCAACGGAATCCAATTTCGGATCCGTCTTCCCACATTTCCAACTACGGTCCGATTTCTAAAGCTTAAACTCATATGAAGGGACTATGTGTCAAAAAAACTCTTCGAAATTCACGACTAATCATTCTGACAAGTCCCATAAGCAGATATAAAAGTGGGGAAAGCAGTTTTTAGGGGATCAGGGCGCTAACTCTCAGAACGACCGACCGGGTTGTTACATTCTTCCCCTCTTAAGAAAATCGTTCGTCCTCAAACGAGTATAGAGACATACCTGAAGCTGCGAAAAGATGAGGGTACTGACTGCGCATATCTTGCTCGGTCTCCCAAATCGCCTCCTCGACCAACTGACCCCTCCACTGAACCTTTACTAATGCGATATTCTTTGACCTGATCTTTCTGACCTGCCTATCCAATATAGCTACTAGCTCCTCAACATATAATAAATCCTTGTCCAACTGGACTAAACTGAAATCCAAAACATGAGTCGAGTCACCGTGATACTTCCGGAGCATAGAGACGTGGAATATCGGATGAACTCTTGTTAGGTTGGGAGGCAAGGCTATCTCATAAGAAACCTCCTCGACATGTCGCAACACCTCAAAAGGACCAATAAATCTCAGACTCAGCTTACCCTTCTTCCCGAACCTCATGACGCCCTTCATAGGCGATACCCAAAGCAAAACCCGATCACTAGCCATGAATGCCAAATCACGAACCTTCTGGTCTATATAACTCTTCTGCCTGGACTGAGCTGTGCGAATTCTCTCCTGAATCACCTTCACCTTGTCTAGGGCATCCTAGACCAAATATGTACCCAACAATCAGGTCTCGCCCGGCTCAAACCATCCTACTGGGGACCGGTACCGTCTACCATACAAACCCTCATACGGCGCCATCTAAATGTTGGGTTGGTAGCTGTTATTATAAGCAAACTCTGCAAGTGGAAAGTATCGGTCCCATGACCCTCCAAAATCCATCACACAGGCACGAAGCATATCCTCAAGAATCTGAATTGTGCGCTCAGAATGCCCGTATGTCTGAGGGTGAAAGGTTGTACTCAACTCTACCCTGGTGTCTAGCTCCTGCTGAACGGCTCTCCAGAACCGTGAAGTGAACTGTGTACCTCTGTCTGAAATGATAGATACTGGAATACCGTGGAGGCGAACAATCTCCCTGATATAAATCTCCGTCAACCTTACGGAGGAGTATGTAGTCAACATCGGAATGAAATGGGTTGACTTGATCAGCCGATCCACAATCACCCAAATAGCATCAGACTTTTTCAAAGTCCGAGGAAGTCCAACCACAAAGTCCATGGTGATCCGCTCCCACTTCCACTCTGGAAGCTCAATCTGCTGAAGTAACCTCCTGGCCTCTGATGCTCATATTTGACTTGCTGACAGTTGAGACACTTGGCCACAAACTCCACTATATCATTTTTCATCCTTCTCCACCAATAGTGCTGTCTCATATCCTGGTACATATTTGCGGTACCCGGATGAATGGAATACCGCGAGCTATGGGCCTCCTCAACAATCAACTCCCGAAGCCCATTCACATTGGGCACACAGATCCGACCCTGCATCCTCATCACACCGTCATCTCCTATAGTCACATCCCTGGCGTCACCTCTCCGAACCCTGTCCTGAAGAGCCAGAAGGTAGGGATCATCATACTGGCGCTCTCCAATGCGGTCATAAAGAGAAGACTGAGCCACCACACAAGCTAAAACCTGGAAAGGCTATGAAAGATTCAATCTCATGAACTGACTGGCTAAGGACTGAACATCTAAGGCTAAGGGCCTCTCAACTGCCGAAAGATATGCCAAACTCTCCGCCCGGCGACTCAAGGCGTCGGCCACCACATTGGCCTTCCCTGGGTGGTATAATATAGTGATTTCATAGTCCTTTAGTAACTCCAACCATATCCGCTGACACAAATTAAGGTCCTTCTGCCTGAACAAGTGTTGCAAACTCCGGTGATCCATAAAAATCTCACATGGAACACCGTACAAATAATGAAGCTAGATCTTCAGGGCGTGAACAATTGCTGCTAACTCGAGGTCATGAACCGGATAATTCTTCTCATGCACCTTCAAGTGTCTGGATGCATAGGCAATCACCCTATCGTCCTGCATCAATACCGCTCCAAGGTCAATCCTCGAGGCATCACAATAGACAGTGTAGGACCCCAAACATGTAGGCAACACTAATACTGGGGTCGAAGTCAAAGTTGTCTTGAGCTTCTAAAAGTTCTCTTCACACTCCTCGGTCCACCTGAACGGAGCACCCTTCTGGGTCAGTCTGGTCATAGGTGCTGCAATAGATAAAAAAAACCCTCTACAAAGCGATGGCAGTACCCTGCCAAACCAAGAAAAATGCGGATCTCCGTAGCTGATGTCGGTCTAGGTCAACTCTACACCGCCTCCACCTTCTTCGGATCTACTTTCATCCCATCCCAAGACACTATGTGGCCCAAAAATGCCACTGAATCAAGCCAGAACTCACACTTAGAGAATTTTGCATACAATCTCTTCTCCCTCAAAGTCTGAAGCACAGTCCTCAAGTACTGCTCATGATCTTCCCGTGATCGAGAATACACCAGAATGTCGTCAATAAATACAATGATGAAGTAATCAAGATAAGGTCGGAACACATTGTGCATCAAATGCATAAAAGATGCTGGGGCATTGGTCAGCCAAAATGACATAACAAGAAACTCATATTGGCCATATCTAGTCCTGAAAGCAGTCTTCGGGATATCCGGCTCCCGAATCTTCAACCGATGATAGCCACAACGCAACTTAATCGTGGAGAATACTCTGGAACCCTGTAGCTGGTCGAATAAATCATCAATGCGACGCAAAGGATACCTGTTCTTCACGGTGACCTTGTTCAACTACCGATAATCAATACACATACGCATAGAACCATCCTTTTTCTTCACAAATAATACCAGAGCACCCCAAGGTGATACATTGGGTCTGATGAAACCCTTATCAAGCAACTCCTGTAACTGATCCTTCAAATCCTTCAACTCATGAGGAGACATACGGTAAAGATGGATAGAAATGGGCTGAGTGCCCGGCAACAAATCAATGTCGATATCAATATCTCTGTTGGGAGGCATACCCGGAAGATCAGCTAAGAATACATAAGGAAAGTCCCTCACTACTGGGACTGACTCAAATGGAGGGGTATTAACACTGACATTTCTCACGTAGGCCAAATACACATCACACCCCTTCTTGACCATCCGCTGAGCCCTAAGAAATGAAATGACCATGCGGGGAGTATACTCTAAGCTACCTCTCCACTCTAACCTCGGCAAGCCTGGCATAGCCAGAGTCACGGTCTTAGCGTGACAATCAAGAATAGAATAATGGGGCAACAACCAGTCCATGCCCAAGATAAAATCAAAATCTACCATGCTGAGTAATAAAAAATCAGCCTTGGTCTCAAAACCACTAAGAGAAATCAAACATGGCCGATATACGCGGTCCACAACTAGAGCGTCTCCCACAAGGGTAGATACATAAACAGGGGAACTCAAAGAATCCTGAGATATCCCCAAATGTGGAGCAAAATAACAGGACACATATGAATACGTAGAGCCTGGATCAAATAATACTGATGCGTCCCTATGACAGACAGGGGCAATACCTGTGATGATTGAGTCTGAAGCAGCAGCCTCGGAACGGGCTGAAAGGGCATAGTATCTGGCCTGGCCTCCCCTTATAGGGCGACCTCTACCTCCCCGACCTCCACCTCGAGCTGACTGAGGAGGTGGAGTGGCAGCTGGGGCTGGAAGAATAGTCGGAGGACCCGGCGGAGCACGTGGAGGCTGATAAGGCTGTGGAGGTGCACCCCTCCTAGCCCTGGGGCAATCTCTAATCATGTGACGAGTGTCGCCACACTCAAAACAACCCCTCGGAGGACGCTGCGGCTGAGACTGAATAGGAGCTGGCCAGCTGGGCTGGCCAAAAATAGCACCTCGAGGTGGAGGCACACTGGATACTGGCGGTGCATAATAGAACTCCTGAGGTCTAAGAGGAGCTGGAATACCGCTGGCTGCTAAGAGGGCTGAATGAACCAGGCGACCCACAAAGCCCCTACCATAGCGTGCTGCTGGTGCACGAGCTCCTGAAAAATGGCCAGTCCCTCGAGACCTCTTGGCCTCCCTCTCCTCTCGGTCCTGGGCAAACATGCCCTCTACTCTCCAGGCAATACTCACTGCTTGTTGATAAGTGATATCCATCTCCAACTCTCTGTCCATATTGGTCTGAATACTAGGAAGATTCCCTCAATGAAGCAGCGAACCTGCTCTTTGACTGTGGCAACCAAGGCGGGTGCATGCCGAGCTAGCTCACTGAAACAGACTGCATACTCCGACACAGTCATAGTACCCCGGCGCAACTGCTCGAACTCCGCGCGCCAAGTATCCTTGAGGCTCTAAGGGACATACTCTCGCAGAAACATCTCTGAAAACTGAGTCCAAGTGAGTGAGGCGGCCTCGTCTGGACTACTCAGCTCCTAGGCCCGCCACCACTGATATGCCGCTCCCCTCAGCTGGAAAGCGGTGAAAGAAACCCCACTATTCTCCACAATGCCCATGGTGCAAGGAATACGATGACACTCCTCAAGAAATTCCAGAGCGTCATCTGAAGCTAGTCCGCTGAAAATAGGTGGGTGGTACTTCTTGTACCTCTCAAGTCTGAGCTGCTCTGCCTCGGAAGTAGCTACCCTGGTCCCATATTGTACCGGAGCCACTGGGGGAATAGGAATATACTCCGGGGCCTGATCAACCAGGCCCCTCTGCTCAGGAGTGTGGGTTGCGGGACTCTGTGCCCCTCCCCCGGCCTGAGATGTAGCGGGAGCTATCGGAAGTAGTCCAGCCTGAACTAGAGTGCTGAACATGCTCATGAACTAAGCTAAAGTCTCCTGTAAGGCTGGAGCAGCAATAGGGACCTCCTATGCCGGCTCTACAGCTGGAGCTGCTATGGGCTCCTCTATCGCTGCTCTCGCCGGTGCTCGGGTTGCACCGTGTGGTCGTCCTCTACCCCGACCCCGGCCTCTAGCGGCTCTAGCAGGGGGCTCGGGTGCCTGGTCGTCCGTCCTCCCAGTACGGGTCCTCACCATCTGTGGGAAAGAATAGAATAGAATTTTAGAATTTTGATGTCAATAACTCGCACGACAAGGAAATCAAAGAAATGTGATTGTTCCTTACAGTTACATAGCCTCCCGAAGATAGATACGGACGTCTCCACACCGATCCGCGAGACTCTAATAAATTGGCTTGTGACTTGTGACTCCTATGAACCTAGACGCTCTGATACCAACTTGTCACGACCCGATTTACCCTCTGAAAGGCATCGTGACGGCACCTAGTCTCTACGACTAGGTAGGCCTAACTGCGAAAAAGATATTAAATAGAAGCAATAAAATAAAAGACGAAATGAAGTAAATCTACTAATGAAACATCGCCACTTGGCGCGTACAAAATACAACTTGAAGGACTCTGCGAACGCGGCAGAATTACCTTTCGGTCTCCTTGAAGCATCCGCTACGAAACATAGTGCTGGTACTTGGATCTACACATGAAGAACATGTGCACGAAAGGGCATGAGTACACCACAATTGGTGCCCAGTAAGTGCCAAGCCTAACCCCAGTCAAGTAGTGACGAGGTCAGGTTAAGGCTCTACTGGATTTTTATAAGTAAAATAGTTTAAAATAGTACAGAGGAATATAAATTCTAAGGTCAGCAGTAGAAACAAATAAATCTTAGAAGTAAAACAGCGACAGGGAGCCGTTGGCTCAGCACAAAATATCACACGGTGGAATCTTCCGGGATACGTCGTAGTTCCAATTGTAAATATGCAGTACAGAGGAAAAGCTCCCGGAATACGTCTGTAATCCCAATTTAAATAAGCAGTATAGGGAGAAAGATCCCGGAATACGTCCGTAGTCCCAATTTAAATATGCAAATGCGAATGAATGTCGGGTACGATGTAATTAAACAACTCAGGAAAAGAATCACAGACAAGAACAAGATAAAGACTAACTATCACGGTGCACATTGTATCAAATAGGGAATTTAGGTAAAGTAGGTAAGCATGCTTCTTCCTAATCTAAACTACACAAGTAGCACATTACACAGTGAAAAAGGAGTAAAATGACTTATGGCATGGATAGGAAAAATTAAATTAAGCAACAACGGCCCGTGTACGTACTCGTCACCTCACGTACACAGCGCCCATATAACAAATAGTATCAAAACAACCTAAGGGGAAATCCCCAACACAGAGTTAGGCAAGCCACTTACCTCGATTGCGCTACTCAACTCAACTCTTGCCACGAGTACCCGACTCCGAATGGGCCGAATCTATTCAATTCAATTGCATAAATTAAATATCAATTTAAGGAAGCGATATAGCTAAATAGTTCGAAGCTAATACGCGAAATTTTGAAAATTTCCCAAAAAGTCTCCCGGGCCCAGGTCTCGGAATCAGGTAAAAGTTATAAATTCCGGACACCCATTCACTCACGAGTCTATCCATACAAGAATTACTTGAAGCAGATATCAAAATCTCGATCAAAACTCACAAGCTTGGCCTAAGAACTTTATCCAAATTTTCCCCAATTTTCAACCATAAATTTGAAACTAAAGGGTAGATTCAAGTGTATAATCATGGAAATTAGTCTAAACCGAGTAGGAATCACTTACCCAAATTGCCCAGGTGAAAATCTCTTAAAAAATCGCACTTTCCCCGAGCTCTAAATATTTTTAGAAATTATGAACTTCAAACCCTCGGATTTTGTATAAACAGCCCAGGTATTCCGCACCTGCGACTCTTGGACCGTACCTGCGGAAAATCCATCGCTGGAGTGAAAACTTACCAACAGGGCTAGGGTCGCACCTGCGATCACTGGGCCGCACCTGTGGAACCCAGACCGCACCTGGGAAGCCCCTGTCCGCACCTGCGTGTCCGCACCTGCGGCTCCCCATCCTCAGGTGCGAGACACCAGAACCATCAATGCTTTAGCTGGTTTCCTAAGTCCAAATTCACCCTGTTGAGCATCTGAAACATCCCCGAGGCCCCCGGGACCTCAACCAAACTTACCAACCAGTCCTAATACCTTATCCAAACTTAGTCAATCCTTCAAAACACATCACATAACATCAAAATCACCAAATTTTGCATGGATTCAAGCCTAAGAACTTATGAAATTTCCAAAATCTTCAACTGATGCTGAAACACATCAAAACTAGTCTGAATAACCTCAAATTTTACACACAGGTCATTAATGACACTATGGACCTACAACCACTCTCAGAATTCCATTCTAAGCCCGATATCAAAATTTCACCTATCGACCAAAATCGCCAAAATTCTAACTTTCGCCAATTCAAGCCTAAATATACTACAGACCTTGAAAACATATTCCGGACATGCTCCTAACTCCGAAATCACCCAATGGATCTAACGGAGTCGACGGGATCCCATTCCAGACCCGTCTTCCCACAGTTCCAACTACGGTCCGATTTCTAAAGCCTAAACTCATATGCATGGACTATGTGTCCAAAAACTCTCCGAAATTCACGACTAATTATTCCGACAAGTCCCATAAGCAGATATAAAAGTGGGGAAAGCATTTTTTAGGGGATCGGGGCACTAACTTAAGGGTGTCTAACGGGTGGGCCGGGCCGGTTACATTTTTTTTTGAACCTGACGGGTTGCGG
>ML320617.1:0-64827 GCA_005239505.1 Nicotiana paniculata
TACAAAGTAATGAATGAAAGATGTAAAAATCAATGTTTTGCTTCTCTAAGTAGTATTCCTCAGGCGTCTCCTGTCTCTAATGGAATCCTCCCCTTCAAGTTGTGTTTTTGTGTCTATTTATATGTTTAGGACAAACCCTAAACGTGTAAGAGACTTCTATTCCAACTGGGAAACACTTAAAACTCTTCAAAACTCTGATTTGACCGGATCAGGGGACATGCGTTACAGGCCAAACGCCTGGATAACGCCTGGCCAGGGCTGGCGTTTAGACCCTGGCGCCTGGATAACGCCAGGCTAGGGCTGGTGTTTGAGCTCTGGCGCCTGGCTAACGCCAGGCTGGGTCTGTCCTTAAAGCTCAAACGCCTGGCTATAGCCCGGTGCACTCCTCTTCGCCTCTTGAGCGTATTTTCGACGTATTTGCATCCATTTAGCTTGGATTCCATCTCCAATTCACCTACACATTAAATAGACTCCATTATACACATAAAAAGTGTATTTTTATCATTAACGCACATAAAATGTAAGGCATATAACGTGTTAAACCATGAATTCTAGCCACACATCAGTGAGCGGATTGAAGAAGGTATTAAAAGCGGTATGGTTACAAATTTTGTAGCCTTACAAGCCACTAACTAGGCTCTACAGTCTAGTGGTGTGTCTAAGAAGAGAGATGTGGGAGCCGTAATGGTTGCACAAAGAACCAAGTCCCCACTCAAATACCAAACTTATCTGATGCCTCCGCTCACATATCATCCAACCCCGAATTACCAAGCACCCTCACCAAATTACCAAACTCAACCACCTTCCTACCAAGCTCCACCACCCACATATCAACCTGCTTCGGCCAAATATCCACAACCCGCTCTTTTCTACCACACTTATAATTCCCAGCCATCCCATTACTAATCACCCCCTGCACGTCAAAACTTCCCTAGACCTCGTCCCAATTTTGACCGCCACCCTCCAAAGCAATACACCGCCATAGCCGAGCCCATTGACCAGCTGTATGAAAAACTCAAAGCTATTGGTTATGTCACACCTATCCCTGCTTCCACCCCTGAGAACCCTTCTCAATGGGTTAACCCAAACAAATCTTGTGCATACCATTATGGCATGAAAGGACACACCATCGAAGAATGGCGTTCTCTGAAGGACAAAATACAGGCTCTCATTGACAACAAGATTATTGTGGCGAAAGACCCCACTCCAAACGTCCGTGACAATCCTCTGCCATACCATAAAGGTAGAGGTATCCATATGATTGAAATAGAAGATGATTGGGATCCCGAGGGGTCAATCGGGTTAATCGTAGAAGGCGATAACCCAAAGAAATCCGCAGTCACTCTCAAACCGATCATAGTCCAAATTCAGGCCGCTAAGGTGAATATGTCTATACCATTTGAGTTTGAAGCAGCGCCACCTACAAAGTCACCAGTGCCAATTGAAGTTGAGTTTGTATCTCCAGCAAATGCACCAGCTTCGTTCGAGGTCGTAGTCCTGCCACCCCGAACACACATTCTGTTTGAAATAAAGATGGCTGCACCAATTCCGGTGGCAATGTCAACCATGCCACTCTTCTATTCCAACTATATCCCTTGGGACTACACAGCCGAGACGAGAAGGAAAGGCAAGGTCAGGTCTGAGGAAGCATATGTGCCAAACAACATCACTAGTGGGGAAATGGCCAATATGGTAGTCCAGGTACTGGAGAGTCATAAAATCACTTTTCATAAGGATGAGCTACCACCTGAAGGATTGGGGCACAACAGAGCGTTGCACATCACCGTGCAATGCGAAGACCATTTCATCACAAGAATCTTGATCGATGGAGGTTCCAGTCTTAACATCTGTTTGTTGACAACACTCAAGAAATTAGGTAAAGGGATACATGAGATAAAGTATGGGGAGATCAATGTGAAAGCCTTTGACGGTTCTCAGAGGTCCACCATGGGGGAGATCAGTCTATGTCTACAGATGGGACCGACTTGGTTCGAAGTGGATTTCCAGGTGATAGATGTTTCGGCATCCTACAACCTATTGTTGGGACGACCCTGGATTCATGTTGTTGGGGCCGTAGCATCAACACTACATCAGGCGATAAAATTCGAGTGGAACCACCAAGAGGTGATTATTCATGGTGACGGTAGCAATCCCATTTATAGCCGTCAAACTATTCCGGTGATTGACGGAAAAAGGAAGATAGGCGGAGGAACTTACCACCACATTGAACGGGTCAATGCTATCGACAAGGACAAATGATGGGATAAAAAGATCGAGAGCATCCTGAACTGGAGAGGATATGAGTCAGGCAAAGGGCTCGGTAAAACCTCCAAGGGATCACGAAGCCCATAAAACTCAAGGAACATGCCACCACTTTCGGTCTGGGGTATGAGTACACTTGGCAAAAATTCAATGATTGGTCGCCACCTTGGCGCGGTCCTTATTACCCTTTGGATCAGCCGATACCTCATCTTGAGCAGACTTTCAAGCAAGCCGACACTATTTACGGTTCAGATGAGGAAGAAGCACTTGCAGCAATGAGGAGTTTGTTCTTGGAAGATAATGATATGGATTGTTGTGTTTTTTTCGTGGGGGAGGGGGAGGAAGGCCCTTCCATACAGACTGTAATCAAGGGGGCATATCTCGAGAACTGGTCTATCAAGACAACCAAAGCCCGATGAGCCTCGGGGTAGCAAGGCTAAAACAAGCATTATTTATTGTTTCATTTACTAAATGATTTTCCTTTTCCTGCATTTTTCAGTTTCTGCAATAAAGGTCTTCAATGTTCAAAATAGTTATTCAATCTATCAAAGCATCTTCTAAATTTCTCTTACGAATCTGATATTTATTGCTATTGTTTTCTCTCATTACTTTATTTATACATCATTACTATTACTTGTCCTGATGAACCGATGACTGTGACATGCAATGAGACAACGCAGCAAACGGACATTGGTTCAGAAGAAGACGACATACCTGAAGAGATTGTCAAAGAAGTTGAGAACTTTGAGAACAGACCTAAGTCCAACCTAGATGAGACCAAAGTTATCAACCTGGGAGATTCATAAAAAGTCAAGGAGACTCGCATCAGCGTTCATTTGTCACCATCAGAAAAGAAAGAATACACAGAGTTTCTAAGAGAGTATGAGGACGTATTTGCATGGTCGTATGATGACATGACTGGTCTAAGTACGTCTATTGTGGCTCACAAACTACCAACCAATCCAATGTGTCCACCAGTGAAACAAAATCTCAGAAATTTCAAACCCGACATGAGTTTGAAGATCAAAGAAGAAGTTACCAAGCAGATCAATGCCAAAGTTCTCCGGGTAGTGGAATACCCGACATGGTTAGCCAACATTGTACCTGTGCCAAAGAAGGACGGGAAGGTCAGAGTCTACGTCGACTACCGGGATCTCAACCGGGCCAATCCGAAAGACGACTTCCCCTTGCCAAATATACACATTCTGATTGATAACTGCTCCAAGCATGAATTGCAGTCCTTTGTGGATTGCTTTGTTGGTTATCACCAGATTTGGATGGATGAGGAAGATGCTGAGAAAACGGTGTTCATTACACCATGGGGAGTGTATTGTTACAAGATGATGTCATTCGGTCTAAAGAATACAGGGGCCACCTACATGAGGGCCATGACCACCATATTCCATGATATGATTCAGAAGGAGATCGAGGTGTATAGATGATGTCATTATCAAATCAAAGAAAGTTTCTAGTCACATGGATAATTTGGTGAAGTTCTTCAATAGATTGCGAAAATACAATCTGAAATTAAACCCTGCGAAGTGTGCATTTAGGGTTCCTACTGGGAAGTTGCTAGGTTGTATTGTAAGCCGCCGGGGAATAGAATTGGATCCTTCCAAGGTCAAAGCCATTCAAGAGCTACCACCACCAAGGAACAAGAAAGATGTGATGAGTTTTTTGGGGAGGCTTAATTACATTATCCAGTTTATAGCACAGTCTACAGTCATCTGCGAGCCAATCTTTAAGATGCTAAAGAAGGACGTTGCAACCAAGTGGACCGACGATTGTCAAAAGGCTTTCGACAAAATCAAGGAATATTTGTCAATACCGCCAGTCCTAGTACCGCCCGAGCCAGGCAGACCTTTAATACTCTATCTTGCAATATTATATGGAGCTTTCGGCTACGTTCTGGGGCAGCATGATGAAACAGGAAGGAAGGAACAAGCTATTTATTACCTCAGCAATAAGTTCACTCCATATGAGGTCCGGTATTCTCTATTAGAACGCACCCTGTTGTGCTCTGACTTGGGTCGCCCAAAAGCTGAGGCATTACTTCTGTGCCTACACAACATATCTCATATCAAGGATTGATCCATTAAAGTACATCTTTCAGAATCCCATGCCCGCTGGCAAGCTAGCCAAGTGGCAAATCCTGTTGAGCGAATTCGACATTGTTTACATGACTCAGAAGGCAGTTAAAAGACAAGCTATGGCAGACCCGCCTTGCTGAGAATCCCGTAGACGGAGGATACGAACCTCTGAAAACATATTTTCCTGATGAAGAGGTATCATTCATAGGAGAAGATATTGCAGAATCCTATGATGGCTGGAGGATGTTTTCTTATGGAGCAGCAAACTTCAAGGGAGTCGATATTGGAGAAATACTAGTATCAGAGACCGGTAAGCATTATCTGATATCCGCCAAACTCAGGTTCCCTTGCACCAACAATATGGCCGAATATGAAGCCTGCATCTTGGGGCTCAATATGGCCATTGACATGAACGTCCAGGAGCTATTAGTGATTGGTGATTCAGACTTATTGGTACATCAGGTACAAGGAGAATGGGCAACAAAGAATTCCAAGATACTGTCGTATCTGCACCATGTACAGGGGTTAAGAAAGAGGTTCACAAAGATAAAGTTCCGGCACGTCCCCAGAATCCAGAATGAGTTCGCCGACGCACTATCTACTTTGTCCTCAATGATCCAGCATCCGTACAAGAATTTCATTGACCCTATTCCCATAAAGATCCATAATCAGCCAGCTTACTATGCCCATATCGAAAAAGAAGCAGACGGAAATCCTTGGTTTCATGACATCGATAGGTACTTGGCAAAAGGAGAATACCCTGAGCTTGAAAATTCCACTCAGAAACGCACACTACGGAGATTGTCCAACAATTTTTTCCACAGGGGAGGAATCCTGTATAGGAGGACTCCCGATTTGGGGTTATTAAGGTGTATTGACGCAAAAGAAGCATCAAAGTTGTTGGAATAAATTCATGCAGGGGCCTGTGGCCCACATATGAACGGTTTTGTTCTAGCTAAGAAAATACTCCGAGCTGGTTACTTTTGGATGACTATGGAAACAGACTGCATCCAGTATGTTCGGAAGTGCCACCGCTTCCAGATACATGGGGATATGATAAAAGTGCCTCCAAGTGAGCTCAATGCAACCAGCTTGCCATGGTTGTTCACCGCTTGGGGTATGGACGTGATTGGACCAATTGAGCTTGCCGCTTCCAATGGCCACAGGTTCATTTTGGTCTCCATTGACTACTTCACTAAATGGTTCGAAGCGGCCTCCTACAAAGCAGTTACTAAGAAAGTTATGGCCGACTTTATCCGCGACCGCATTGTTTGTCAGTTCGGAGTTCCAGAGTCAATCATCACCGACAATGGTACTAATCTCAACAGTGACTTGATGAAGCTATGTGTGAAACTTTCAAGATCAAACACAAGAATTCCACAGCATACAGACCTCAGATGAATGGAGCCGTAGAGGCCGCTAATAAAAAAATCAAGAAGATACTAAGGAAGATGATAGAAAGGCACGAGCAATGGCATGAAAATTTATCATTCGCTTTACTGGGATACCGCACCACTGTCCGCACATCAACAGGGGCAACTCCCTATATGCTAGTTTATGGTATAGAGGCTGTAATTCCTGCCGAAGTGGAGATTCCATCTCTAAGAATTATACAGGAAGCTGAGCTCAGCGATGCAAAGTGGGTAAGAAGCCGTTATGAGAAACTAGCCTTCATAGACGGGAAGAGAATGAATGCAGTATGTCATGGTCAACTATATCAGAACAAAATGTCCAGGGCCTTCAACAAGAAAGTCAAGCCGAGACGATTCACACCAGGACAGCTGGTGTTAAAGAAAATCTTTCTGCATCAAGATGAAGCCAAGGGGAAGTTGTCTCCTAACTGGAAAGGTCCGTACATGGTTCATAGAGTGCTGACAGAAGGAGCACTTATACTCGCAGAAATGGACGGAGAAGTCTGGCCCATGCAAATCAATTCAGATGCAGTCAAACGCTACTATGTGTAATCTTTATTCTTTCTCAATGATGTAATTTGAACTACGCCTGACCTGATTCCCGTTTAAGAGGGGATACGTAGGCGGCCCTATGGGTTCGGTCACAATTCAATAAAAATCTATTTTTCCCCGCAATTGGAAACTGGGGCAGAATTTTGAGGAGGACCCTCAAAATTCAGAAGCAAGTTCATCCAGTCACGGCGCGAGCAGCAGTCAGAGGCATCTATCCAGCAGACTGGGGCAGAATTTTGAGGAGGACCCTCAAAATTCAGAAGCAGAAGAGTTTGCAATGTCTCAAGCCGTGCCACGTCGTCGGTTCCTAAAAACTATTTTAGATTATATATTATGCTTTTACAAAATCATGCATATTTATTTTTGAAACAGCATGTTTAGCGAACGCTACCCCAATGATACAGATAGTATCATCACGATCATGCAAACGAGCCAAGCAGAGCTAGCGGGAATGCAAATTAACCTTCCCCCTTTACAAAACTCACGATCTTTCTTCGGATGCAGGCACAAATTGCAAAAGCCCCAAAACATATTATCCGCTCAAAGGACAGACATCGTTCCTCAAACTCATCGCACACGCCAAAATTTATTATCAGCACAAACGGTGCTTCATTATCACAATGTTCTACCGCAATTAACGCCAGCTAAGAATTTATGTCCTCCTTCCTTACATATTGCATACCTTTTCGCCTTCCGAGACTAAACGTTATCTCCATCTTCATATTTCATAAGGCTACCATTCTACCTTCCGACACTAAACGTTGTCTCCATCTGCATCCTCATATCGCATACTGCTACCTTTCTTCCTTCCGAGACTAAACGTTATCTCTATCTGCATCCGCATATTGCATAAGGCTACCTTTCTGCCTTTCGAGACTAAACGGTGTCTCCATCTACATCTGCATATTGAATAAGGCTACCTTTCTGCCTTCCGAGACTAAACTATGTCTCCATCTGCATCCGCATATCGCATAAGGCTACCTTTCTGCCTTCCGAGACTAAATGATATCTCCATCTGCATCCGCATATTGCATGAGGCTACCTTTCCACCTTCCGAGACTAAACGTTGTCTCCATCTGCGTTCGCATATTGCATAAGGCTACCTTTCTGCCTTTCGAGACTAAAAGTTGTCTCCATCTGCATCTGCATATTGCATAAGGCTACCTTTCTGCCTTCCGAGACTAAACGATGTCTCCAATTTACTTTTCAAAATCAACCCCTGTCTCTATCATTTGCTTCCGTTCGGGCTAAGCTTTGCCCTTTTTTTTAAATTCGCAAGACTAAGCTCTGTCTTGTTCGCATCATGCTATTGCATCTTCATGGGCTGAAATATCGCCAACCTATCCAAAGGAGTCATCATTCGGAGGCACCATCTTGATAGCCCGAGAACACCATGTCATGGCCTGAGGATCTCTTTTATCATTTTGCATATCATTATTCAAAGGCGTCATGGTTCGGAGGCACCATCTTGATAGCCCGAGAACACCATGTCATGGCCTGAGGATCTCTTTTATCATTTTGCATATCATTATTCAAAGGCGTCATGGTTCGGAGGCACCATCCTCATGGACTGAGAACATCATTTCATGGCCGGCGGATCCCTCATCAAAGCAATTCATGGCCCAGGATATCATGGTCTAAAGACGTCATCCTTAATCGTCCAAAGACAGCATTCATAGTCCAACGGGAATTTGCATCATATTTAAATTCACAATATACGCTCGTATTGTTTGTTTGTAGGTAATCCGGCAAGCAACATCCATCCAGGGGGGAGAAGTCCCGCTCCAGGTCTCCTAACTATCACGTAAGCCATTTGCTCAGTTAACCCTGTACTTTGCGTCTATTCTTGTAAAACTTCATTGGTATACTTCATCGATGACCCCTGAACTAAATACGGCCTGATTCCTGTAAGACCATGGATATGTAGGCAGCTCAGGAACCAGCGTGCGGCCTGAACCTTTCAAGTTATTTCCACTCGGTCAAAACTGGCCATCATATCTTTACCCGAAAACTCTTCCATCCTTCCCGGGTAAAGAGGGGCAGCTGTTGATACCCAATTTTTTCTCAAATTATTTTTAAAACTTGTATATATACCTTCAAAATCACTCTTTATAATAACTGGTATTTTTCCAAAAAAATTCATATTTTTATTAAATCATTTTCCAATTTATTTAGTATTTTATATTCAATAATTATTCATAAATTGTATTATAAATAATTTCAAAATATTTCCCAGTCAATATATCATTTTTAATCCTATTAGGACTTAATTATTTCACAAATTATCCAATTTGGCATTATTTGACCATAATTACAATAATTTTACAACTATGGCCTAATTGTACATTTTATAACATTTAAATCAATAATTATTTCATTTTTATATTTGTATATTCATTAATTACTTTAATTTCATTTATTTAGCATTAATTTCATTTTATATAATTATTAGCTATTTTTTATTAAGTATTTATCTATTTTTTGTTATTTAACTAATAGCCACTTTTAATTTGAATGCTAGCTTAATTTCACCCGGGCCCCTACCCAATTTAATCAGCCCAATTACCCAGCCCATACCTAAATCCTACCCGGCCCAACTCTACGACTAATCTGAGCCGTTGATCAATTTAAATCAACGGCCCATATTAGTGTTACCATAATTAAACCTAGACCTACCCCCCCCCCCTCCAACCTCTCATTTCCCAGTCTCTCATTATCTCTCTATCTCTCTCTGGTTCTCTCTAGAACCTTCCCTTTCCTCCCTTCTCTAATGGAGTTTGTTCGTCGTCTCCGGCTAGTTCTCTCGCCGTAAACTATGGTCTCCCATTATCTCCTGGTTACTGCTTCACCCTACACCGGTTTAATGACACCCTAAGGCCCTCAGGCGAACCTGGAGCAGTTCAGATCCTACCCATGGTTCCTCATGCCACCTTCCGGCCTCCTTTGGCCGTCTGAGTAAGAGCCATGACTTTTCCGGCTAACGCTGGCGACATCTTTAAGGTTTTTCTTATTTTTTCAACTCTATGAAACCCTAACCCCTGGTATTTTCACGATTCCTTTTAGATATGTCTTAGATCTATGTATATCATGAAGCTTTTTACATGTTTTCTTCGAAAACCTTCCTATTCTCTTAGATCTACACTAGATCCGGGTTTATTATGAGTATTATTACATTTTTTAAATGTTTTCCATTTTTTTAAACAAGTTTTTCGCTTAGGGTTCCTGAAACCTTTTCTTCAAACAGTTTCTCAAAGTTCAAGTGATTTTTCCCATACGCTTAAACGTTTTATCACTTTTAAAGTTTTAACACTATATTCTAAATTTTGAGCATGTCTTTTTCTTTCGATTTGTATGTGTGTCTGTTTCCCATGAGTAATCCCTGTTTCTTTGTGATTATTGCTTCACTATGCTATTGGGTCTTTGATTTTGCTACTTCTTGTGTGTTCACCCTGCTCAAATCATTACTGCCTTGAATCCCTAAATGATTATGAGTAGTACTATACTGATTTTTCATACAATATCCTCTGCCGATTCTGAATATTTCCTTAGATACATGAGGCCTTCCCTTAATTAGTACCAAGTTCGAATCCCTGATTTCTTATGAGATGTTCTTATTGATTTCCAACTTTATTTTCTTACCTTGTTACATAATTGATTAACTGTTAATTGATTACTATTTCCTTAAGTGATATCTTCTGAACCTAGTCTCAATTGTATGCTTGAATTAGGGTGAAATTGTTTCCTTATATGTTACAGGCATAAGAACTTTCCTTAATTGTTATTTTACCTACTAGTCATTTGAGTTTAACCCCTTCAATTAAAGGATACCTAATTGCCTGTTGTACTTACATTGTTCTTATATTCCTCTAAGCTATATATGGTTCTTTCCTTATTTAATACTCACCGCGTGAATTACTCCCTTGATTATAAGGATACTTGTACTAATTGGGTACTGATTGATATTCAGTCACACAATCACTGGTTAATTCTTGTTCTTTCCTTATTTTTCATCAAGTTTTCAAAACTATATATACTTTATTCATACACAGACACATACATGAACTAATCTGTTCAAAAAATCTCTCTCACAATTTAAAAGAATCTCTGCTCTCTCTCTTCTGTGCTAACCACTACTATTCTAAGTTAGCCGGCTGCAAGCCAAGGCTAACTATTGTGCATCGCTTAATTTCCTGTTTGTGATATTGTTTTCTTCACTTCAATTGTATGTTCTAATTTAGATTCAGTCCTTAAACCAACAGGTTTCCATTACTGTTGTAATTCAGTATGCTTCCAACTTGCTTACTTATTCTTCAGCATGTATCTAGGACACTGAACTCCCCTCTGTATGTTTAAATTACGCTTTATTTTTTTTATGAACAGCATATTTCTGTACACTTAGCACCTACTTCTTACATGCCTATGACTGGTATGTTAGTTTAACCATGGCCTTAGTTGTTAATCTAACCTAGCACTTTAATGTACCCCCTGATCCTCTAGGCCCTTAGGAGTTCCTGATTGCATGTCCATGTGTATCTGCCTACTGTATGTATGCCCTTACATGCTCTATATTTGTCCCTAATCCCATTACCCATGTCTGTGCTTGTTAGACTATCCTTGGTCCTTTGTGATGTTAAGCTTCCATTTCCTTCTTCAAAATTGTTTTCTTACTTACCCTTTCTCAAAATTGTCCCTTACTTAAATCCTTTTAAATAAAGAGAACTCTCACATATAATCTTAGAAGTCTAAGTTCATCCCCCTTCGTGTCAGCACTGCTTTGTGGACCCTTTGAGTACCCACTGAACTCTGACACACAAGGCAAGCACTTCCACAGTGCACATGTTTAACTCTTTGGCCATGTCTGGATGTGAGCACTGCCCGGGAGCCCTTGAGGTCCTTAGGGAACTCTGATACACCCAGACTATGAAAGGTTATGAAACACCATAAGGCATTGAGGTTTGGAAGATTTGGGCCTAATTGAAGGCTCCCTATAGAAGTAACTTCTTATTTTTCCTTTGGTTGTGTAATTCATAATTCCCTGGCCTGTAATAATTTGTAAACAACTAAGGGATGGATAGTGAAAAGGGAGGGGTAACTACGCATGCGATAGCTATTAAAGGGATAGAAATCATGTTATTAGACTTTATTTCCTATTTGTGCAATAGAGATCATGTTTAGGCCCATATGTTCAAATTCATGCATTAGAAATCATGCTATTAGACTTTATTTCCTATCGGTGCAATAGAGATCATGTTTAGGACCATATGTTCAAATTCATGCATTAGAAACCATGCTATTTGATTTTATTTCTTATCTGTGCAATAGAGATCATGTTTAGGCCCATATGTTCAAATTCATGCATTAGAAACCATGCTATTTGATTTTATTTCTTATCTGTGCAATAGAGATCATGTTTAGGCCCATATGTTCAAATTCATGCATTAGATATCATGTTTATTAGGTCTCATACCTACGGTTTCAGCATGTTCACTTTTACTTAGAAAAATCCTGCTAATAAACTGTATTCTCTACTATCATGTTCCACACTGCCATGTACGCTTAGAAATCTTGTCCTAGGCTAAACAACATTAAAATAAATTATCACTCCAGCATCTTTTGAAACCACGATTAATACTATGACTACTGAGCATTTAGAAATCATGCTTAGGAATAGTGCATATACATCATTCTGCATCTCTACCTATGCATTAGATATCATGTTATAGGGTCCTAATCGCTCAACTACATTTAGTCTAATTACTGAAGTATAAAAAAGGTATAACAACCTCACTCAGTTTTCTCTAAAAAAATAATGCTTTTGTGTTTTGAACAACCTAGAACAGCATGTTTAGGTAACAATTTGCAACAGTTCCTCTAATAATTCTTTAATATACATTGTCCCTCGCCTAGGCAAGCCTTAGGTGACTAAATTTCCAAAATTAGAAATTTGTCTCTCTGGTGTGTGTTGCTTAATACTAATAGGTACTTTTAAATCAGTAGGCAAACTGATTAGAGCATGTTTTTGGGTTATAAAGCAAGTCTGCATATCCTCTGAATTCACCTAGATACCATGTCTTAGGATCTTAATTAACAATACTGCCCTTATATGTGTTTGAGTCGTGCTAATTATATGCATCATCTGAGCCTCCTTTATGCTCCTATGTGTTTCCCACTGACTGCAGTCCTACATGTTCTTTGCTTGTCGCCTTAGAATTTTACCCTTTTAAAACCTGAGGGTCTTCCTAGTACCTAACCTTTAGGATAGTAGTCCTAACCTCCTCCGGTACTGATAGGATGGGACGGGTAATAGCACGCAATAGAATCTGTGACCAAGACACGCTTTAATTACCTTCATGGGGTGGGAAGGGTAGAATATGGATATGATGACCGGTGCGCTAATACCACGTGTATCCCCTCTTCTAGGAGTGATTACCGGGTATTGCATTGATGTGATCCATATTATTATAAACCTAGGACACCTGTATACGCTAGTTCGCAATCATCCCTACTGTTTTCTAAACACCTGTATGCTTAAGACTTAAATCCCCTCTTATTTGATCCTTTACTTGTTATTTATTAGTTTTACAAATTCACGAAATCATTTGGCCGGGAACCACACTTATGGATCCTAAGGGGTGCCTAATACCTTCCCCTTAGGATAATTTCAAGCCCTTACCCAAATCTCTGGTTAGCAACGTAGTTGTAATTAAACCACTTAGGTGCCCTAACACACCGTTAAAATCGTTAGGTGGCGACTCTTAAAAATATGCAAACCCCTTTCCCAAAAGGAAAGATTTGTCCCAACCAATGTTATCCCGATCTTCCGCTAAGGAGGAGGAAAAAAAGGTGCGCGACACCGATCCTCGAAATCTTTCTTCTCCAGCATCGATGAGGATAAAGACCGAGGGTGGATGAGCCTGTTTGTTCGAGTCAGGACCTCTGACCTGATTCCTGTTGAGAGGATGTCATTCCCCGAGGAATGGAACATGAAACGTAAGTACATGCTTATCGATAGTGACTTTATACCCTGCTTTCCCTTCTCTTTCTCGACCTCATCTTTTTCTTGTTCTAACCCATTTTTGATAGTGTTATTGTTGCTTGGTTTCCTGGTTCGATCCCAGACCTCGAAGGTTGGATCAGGAAACTGGCCTTTACTTCTTTGTACATGGAGTGCGGCTGGAGTGACCTGGCCAAAGATCGATGGGAGGCTAAAAACCATGGTGAGTTCTCTTGTTTTCTTGCTTGTGTTTCTTAGTGAAATACTTACTTTGTCTTTATGCAGGACTCGGAGATGTTTTTGCTATGCGGCCACCCTTGCCCGGTGATGAAAAGATCCCAAAGCCTTCCAAACAAAAGAAAAGAAAGAGGGGGTCGCCAGCAAATTCCCCGAAGCCAAAGAAAAGCAAGGCTCGAAAGCCTAAGGCCGATACTGTGGCCCTATCTCCAGAAATGGCCCAACGCCTTCAGGACGAGGAAGAGAGGGAAGATGACGACTGCTTGTTGGTAGTTCAAAAAAGAGGGAGGACTGACGCTCTAAAATCTGCCGACCCGATGGTGGCTGATGCGGTTCATTCTAGGACCGAAGAAATCTCCGAGGGGAGTTCGAGCAAAAGTCCCTAAGCCATCGGGTAGCAAAAGAACACCTCGTCTTAGAGGTCATTTGGAGGGTGAGACCGAGGGCCTGGTCCCGAGGCCCTTCAAGGAGAATAGAATGCCCCGAGTGGATCACTTGGGGTAATTAACGTGGATGAATCGCCACCTGGTCCTGAGTTCTCCGAGGGGAAATTTTGAGATGCTCGAACCATGTGAACTCCTGATGTGGGGACGAGCCACGAAGAGCAAGATATATTTCGAGAGTGCCTTGAAGGGATCCAAGATGGTGCCGATCCAGATGTTTCTTTTATTTTTGATGAGGCCCGGCGGCTCTTCAAACAAGTAAGTTTCTGCCCTTAAGATCACGCCCGCGTTTTATCCTTGTTGTTCTGAGTCTAACTCTTTCCTTTTTGTGAAGTTTGTGACACTCCATCGAGAAGAGTTTTCCAAGTCTCGAACTGAGCTTTCTCGATGAGAGTCCAAGCTCAAGAATATCTCGAAAGAGAGGGACGGCCTTAAGATCCTCTATGTCAAAAAAGAGGGGGAGATCAGCGATCTTCGAGCCAAGATGGTGAAGGCTCATCAAGAATAGACCGAGCTTATCGAAAAGGTAGTATACCCTTTGAAGTTTTTTTATGAATTTTCCCGATCAGTCGGCTAACACTTCAACTTTGCAGGCTCAAAAAAGGCGAGTTGGTGGAGCATCTCCGAGAGAAGCTCAAGATGAAGAAGGACAAGACCCTAAGGTGGAGACAAGGCATGGACCGTCTCGCCTCGGAGAAAGATACTCTTCGGGAGCATCTGGCTTCAATTGAACACCAGCTTCAGAGTGTAAAGGAGGAAAGCCTGGCTCGAAGCCTCAAAATCGAGGAGCTCGAAGCTAAATCTGTTGTTGAGCTTGCAAAGGTCAAATATGATGCATAGGCCTTTGTGTCTTCATACAAAGCTGACGTTGAATCCTCTAACACCCAGGCAAAGTAGATCTCTGCTGCAATAAAAGTTAAGCTATCATATGCACTCGACCACGCCAGGTGACAGTCCCGGAGAGAAACCCTCGAGGAGGTACACGCTCGTAGCTTCGACCTCTCAGCCGATATTAAAAAAGCAAAGACTTTGGAAGAAGAGGATGCCTCTTTGCTTTCTTATGACGAGGATTCAACTAGTGGCTCCGAGAGCAGAGGAGACGAAGATGAAATCCCCGAGGAGGAGATTCCCGAAGACGCGGCTCCTGAAGATGCAGCTGTCGAAAATGTGGCCCTAGAGTAGATTTAGGGTTCCTTATTTTTTTCTTATGTTTTTGTGCAAGGACCCCTGGTTGGTACTATAAATATCTCTTTTAAACACCTCTTATAAATATAAAAGGATCGCTTTGCTTCATCTTCGATAATTCTGTCTCGTCTTCATTTGTGAAAGAAATTTGATGTTATAACTTTAATGATCAATCCGAGTATTGGCCTGAACTCTGAATATAATAAACCCTTAGGTTGTTTATTGATCATTGGGTGATCTATATAATAGAATACCTCTTAAGGTTTTTGTTAATCCTCGAGCTAAGCTTAAGTTGATTTAACGGGAACTCGGGATGATGGGACTCTTGAGTCCGGGTTGGGTGAGAGCAATGTCTCGAACCCTGTATGTTTTGGCCCTTAGACTCTTTTATATTTGCCCTTAGGCTCTTTTAGATTGGCCCTTAGGCTCTTTAAGTTGGGCCAATTCGGCCTCTAAAGCGGTTATAAATTTTTCCTCTTTTCGGCTAAAAGACTTAGTGAAAATTTATCTATGCCTTAGCATGTGTTTTTTGTACCCGTTGGGTTTTTCGAAGGTTCGACGGATCGGAACCTTATCAGTAATTTGTTTATATAAACATAATCGAATACCTCTGGGGCCTCTTTTTTTGTTTTTTGTTTTTTTTTTTGAAGGCTGATATTATCGAACCCTTTAAATTATTCGAGGGCTGATTTTATCGAAGCCCTTTATCTTTTGATTTTGCTGAGGGTAGCCTGATTTAACCGGTTTTTTTAAAGTGTTTGAAGCCTTTAATTTATGGCGGAAGTCGGACGTCTCCGAGCCGCATAATTTCGGACTTAGCCTTTTTATATGACTGTAGTCTTTAATATGGTCGTAGCCTTTGGGTATGTCTCTTGGACTTGTTCCCCGATAACCATTCAAACTTGTTCGAAAGGTTAGTCCCTGAGTATGATGGCCTTGGCCTTTATATCGAGGGGATGCCTCTTTGGGGTCTTATGAGTTCGAGTTTTTGATGACTCGGGTGTGTTGACTTTCCATGACAGTCCCCGAGTATTCGGGATGTATTTTGTGTTCTGGCCCTTGGGTCATTTCTCATAGAATTGTAAGTGTAGAGCTCGTATAATAGTAGACTTATTTGAGACGCAAAGTGTTTTGGTATAGAAGGAATGCTTCTTTGAATAATTGATACGTGCGACATGTTTTGCTGTCGGAGCTCGATTATTCTATATGGACACGGCTCATTTGACCGTTTGGCTCATTACAAAGTTCTCCTATCGAGGCCCTCTTAGGCGTGAATTATTTTCCTCGAAAATATGACCTCCGAGGGTGATGTCCCCCAGTATTCGAGGTTGATTGAAAATAAGCCTTGGAGACTTTTGAGTTCTCCTTAGGTAGCATATAGTTGTTGCGTCGTTAAAAAATCGCCGATAAAACCCATTTGGGACAAAATACGATCTAAGGGAAAAAGAGTGCAACGCATGCTTTAAAACCTTAGGCCTTTGTGTAAAAAGGTGTCTTCGATAGCTTCGATCGAACACCTACAATGAGTTAGTTTCAAAATCATGTACAAGAAAGATACATTCATACCTTAGCAATAGTACCGTTTGAGTAATGATACGTTCCAAAGATCCTTTACCGACAACTCTGAGGACTCGGTACGGTCCTTCCCAATTCGGGCCCAGTTTCCCTTCACTCGGGTCTCGAGTATTGAGGGTGAATTTCCAGAACTAAGTCCCCGATTCCAAAGTGTGGAAGGTTGGTCCTTCTATTGTAGTATCTCTCGATCAGTTGCTTCTGCGCGACCATCAAAACAAGTTATGCTACTCATTTTTCATCTAATAGCTCGAGGCTAGTATTCATAGCCTCGTGATTTGACTCCTCCGATGCATGTCGAAACCTGGCGCTCGGCTCTCCGACCTCGACAGGGATAAGGGCCTCGGAGCCATATAATAAAGAGAACGGAGTAGCCCCCGTGCTAGAATTTGATGTTGTTCGATATGCCCAAAGGACCTCGGGTAGAACTTCTCTCAATTTCCCTTTAGCATCATTCAACTTCTTCTTCAAGTTTTGGATAATAGTTTTGTTTGTGGACTCGGCCTGGCCATTTTGCGCTCGGGTGATACGGCATCAATAAAATCCTTTTTATCTTGTGATATTCGAGGAACTTTATCACTTTGCTGCCGATAAATTGCTTCCCGTTGTCGCCTACTATTTCAACGGGTATCCCGAACCGACACACGACGTGGCCCCATATGAATCTATGACTTCTTTTTCTCTTACTTTCTCGAAGGCCTGCGCTTCTACCCACTTCAAAAAGTAGTCAGTCATAAGCAAAGTGAACTTAGTTTTACCTGGTTCCGTTGGCAGGGGCTTGACGATATCCATCCCCCGTTTCATGAATGACCACGGGGATAGGACCGAATGGAGTTGTTCGTCGGGATGATGGATCATTAGTGCAAACCTTTGGCATTTCTCACACTTTTGAATGAACTCCTTAGTGTCTCTTTCCATGCAATCCCAGTAATATCCAGCTCTAATTACTTTTCGAACCAAAGAGTTAGAGCTAGAGTGGTTCCCACAAGTGCCTTCTTGGATTTCTCGCAACACATAATCGGTGTCCCCTGGTCCTAAGCATACTTCTAGTGGTCCGTCGAAGGTCCTCCTATACAATGTTCCGTTTTTGTCTAGCATGAATCGTGATGCTTTGTCTCGTAGGTCCCTCGACTCCTTAGGGTTCGAGGGGGGCTTTCCGTGCTTCAAATACTCGACATATTTGTTCCTCTAATCCCACGTCAAACTTGTAGAGTTAATATCTGCATGGCCTTCCTCGACCATGGACCTCGACAATTGAACAACAGTCCCTGGTACAATATCATCTTCCTCAATCGATGGCCCCAAGTTCGCAAGTGCATCGGCCTCACTATTTTACTCTCGAGGTATATGGTCCAGCGTCCACTCTTTGAAGCGGTGCAATGTTACTTGTAGTTTGTCCAAATACCTTTGCATTCTATCTTCTCGGACTTCAAAGATTTTTTTTACTTGGTTTACCACCAAAAGAGAGTCACATTTGGCCTCGATGACCTCCGCTCCCAGGTTTTTGGCTAATTCGAGACCTGCAATCATGGCCTCATACTCGGCCTCATTGTTAGTTAATCTAGAAGTTTTGACAGATTGTCTAATGACACTGCTCGTAGGTAATTTTAAAATAATACCGAGCCCGGACCCTTTCACCTTCGAGGCACCATCTTTGAAGAGGGTCCATACCCCCGAGGATGTACCCGACTTTAGTAGAAGTTCCTTTTCTACTTCGAGTACGAGGGCAGGTGTAAAATCTGCTACGAAGTCTGCTAAAATTTGAGACTTGATGGTCGTTCAGAGTTGATACTCGATATCGTATCCTCCAAGTTCGATGGCCCACTTGGCCAACCAGCCAGACAGCTCGGGCTTATGCAAAATGTTTCGGAGCGGATACGTGGTTAACACACATATGGGATGACATTGTAAATATAGTTTCAATTTTCTAGATGCACTTATTAATGTAAGTGATAACTTCTCTAAATGTGGATACCTGGTTTCAGCATCTCCTAGAGTTCGACTTACATAATAAACAGGAAATTGTGTACCTTGCTCCTCCCGAATTAGCATGCCACTTATCGCTACCTCGGACACGACCAAGTATAAGTATAGTTTCTCATCTGCCTTCGGAGTGTGAAGCAGAGGTGGGAACGATAAATACCATTTTAATTCCTCCAAAGCTTGCTGACATTCCGGAGTCCATGCGAAATCATTCTTCTTTTTTAGCAAAGAAAAGAATATGTGACTCTGATCAGATGACCTCGAGATAAATCTGCCCAGAGCAGCTATCCGCCCAGTCAGGCGTTGTACGGCTTTCACAGTGGTCACGATGCTGATTTATTCGATGGCTTTAATTTTGTCGGGGCTGATCTCGATCCCCCTATTTGATACCATGAATCCAAGAAACTTGCTCGAGCCGACTTCGAAAGCGCATTTCTCGGGGTTGAGTTTCATGTTGTATTTTCTCAGAACCTCGAATGCCTGCAAATGAGTCAAATGGTCCTCTGCGCGCAGGGACTTAACTAGCATATCATCAATGTAAACTTCCATTGATTTACCTATCTGTTGTTTGAACATTTTATTAACTAGGCATTGGTATGTAGCTCCCGCATTTTTTAGCCCGAAGGACATTACATTGTAACAGTATGTTCCATATTTAGTGATAAATGAAGTCTTTTCCTGGTCCTCCGGGTTTATTTGAATTTGGTTGTACCCGGAGTAGGCATCGAGAAAAGTAAGGATCTCGTGACCGACGTACGATCGATGTTAGCTGGTGGAAAGGAGTCTTTAAGGCATGCCTTGTTCAAATCTTTATAACCTACGCACATTCTAAGCATGTTTCCTTTACGACCACATTGGCTAACCACTCGGGATATTTTACTTCCCTAATGGACCCTATTTTGAGAAGTTTAGTTACCTCGTCCTTTATGAATGCATGCTTTACCTCGGAATACGGCCTTCTATTTTGCTTTATTGGTATAAACCTGGAGCCGAGACTTAGCCGATGTGTTGTTACCTCCGGTGGGATCCCTGTCATGTCAAAATAGGACCACGCAAAACAATCTATGTTATTGATAAGTAATTGAATGATTTTTTTCCTGAGTTCGGGGGTTAACCCCGTTCCCAGGTATACCTTTCCTTCTGGTAGATGCTTGATCAATATCACATGTTCCAGTTCCTCGACTGTGGACTTCGTTGCATCTGATTCCTCGGGAGCGACGAAGGCTCGAGGGGTGAGGAAATCCTTTTTTTCGTCCTCGAGTACCTATTCCTTGGATTCGGTCGAGGTTATGGACTGTAATTGCTATTTAGCCATTTGCTTGTCTTTGATGTTTGATTTCTCCGAGGTCGGAGGTGTCAGCGTTGGTGTCAAATCATGAACTGCAAACATCTCCTTTGCTGCGTGTTGTTTCCCATAAACTATTTTCACCCCATCTTTTGTTGGAAACTTCATCATTTGGTGAAGGATCGATGGTACCGCCCTCATGCTGTGGATCCACGGCCTTCCGAGCAATGCATTGTACCTCATGTCACCTTCGATGACATGAAATTTTGTGTCCTGGATGGTCCTGTCCACATTCACGGGCAGGATGATCTCTCCCTTCGTTGTTTCGCTAGCCATGTTGAAGTCGTTTAAGACTCGAGATGCTAGTACGATTTGATCTAGCAGCCCGAGCTGCTCTACGACCCTCGACAAGATTATGTTGGCCGAACTACCTGGATCCACAAGAACACGTTTAACTTGAATCTTATTTAGTAGAATAGAAATTACCAGGGCGTCGTTGTGGGGATGAGAGAGGCCTTCTGGTTCCTTCGGGCATATAATCTCAGCTTTGTTTCTCTCTTGTAATCGAAACTTTGGTGCGTTTGAAAACAAGTCCCTGTGGGATGTTGACTCCACCAACGATCATGTGGATGATATGTTGGGGTTCGTCCGGCCCATTCTTTCTATTGGTGTATCTTTCTCTGAAGTGATATTTGGCCCTGACACTGACGAATTATCGAAGGTGACCTTTGTTGAACAACCGAGCTACCTCTTCTCTCAATTGTCTACAGTCCTCGATCCTGTAGCCATGTGTACCGTGATATTTACACATCAAGTTAGGATTCCTTTGAGAAGGATCGGTTTGTAGGGGGATGGGCCACCTGGCATCTTTGATTCTTCCAATAGCTGACACGATCCCTGATGCGTCTACACTGAAATTATATTCTGATAATCGAGGTGCCTCCGCGGGGTCGGTGTGTTTATCGAACCCGCTCTTACTCATGAGTCCCCGAGAGATTTGACCTTGATCGTTTCTCCGATCATTCCGAGGAGCGTTACGGCCCGAACAATTGTTTCTCCAATCGACATACGGTTGATACCGTTCTTTGTTTGACTACGATTCCCTGTTTGTGTCCCTCGGAGGCTTAGCTGCCGACCTGCTAGGGTGAACTGAACCCGACAGGGCTCCCAACTGGTCGTCCTCGACCCTAATCTTCGATTGGTAACGGTTGTGTACATCCGACCATGTCACAGCTGGATACTCGATCAGATTCTGCTTTAATTGTCGAGACGCAATCGAACTCCTTTCGTTCTAACCCTGCATAAATTCTTGTACTGCCCAGTCATCCGAGACCGATGGTAATTCCATTCGCTCCATCTGAAACCTGGACACGAACTCCCTTAACATCTCACCGATCCTTTATTTTATCTTGAAGACGTCTGATTTCCTCGTTGCCACATTTATGGCCCCGGCATGTGCTTTCACAAAGGCGTCTGCTAACATAGCAAACGAATCAATAGAGTTAGGAGGCAAGTTATGATACCAAATCATGGCTCCTTTCGACAACGTTTCCCCAAACTTTTTTAAGAATACGGATTCGATCTCATCGTCATTCAAATCATTTCCTTTGATCCCACAAGTGTATGAAGTAATATGCGCGTTAGGGTCGGTTGTCCCGTTATATTTAGGTATATCGGGCATGCGAAACTTCTTAGGAATGGGCATCATAGCCCCGCTTTGAGGGAATGGTTTTTGAATGAACTTTTTGGCATCTAAACCCTTCAAGACTGGAGGTGGCCCCGGTATCTGGTCAACACGGGAATTATAAGTTTCTACTTTTTTGTCGTTGTCTTCAATCTTCTTTTCCCCGGACTCGATCCTCTTGGTGAGCTCTTCGAGCATTCTCATAATGGTGGGATCAGTCCTTGAGCCATTTTCGTTCGACCTCTCTGGCGCCGGTTCAGCACGTCGAATGTTTTCTGGTTCAGCTATACTCGGAGTTTTATTCTGAATTTAAAGTTGAGCGATGGCGATCTGATGAGCTTGCAGCATCTCGAATATCACTTGGAGGATGACTCCCCCATCTCCTATACTTGGTGTTCCTTGGCCCCCAGATCGGGCTTCTCTGCGTACACTTCCTCTGGGGTCTGCGCTTAAATCTGCATCTAAAGCAATGTGCGAACTAACGTCAACTAGCTCCACATTTTGCACTTCCCCAGGGTTTATCGGTGGTACACCGACCCCTACATTGTTGTTTTCTCCATGAAATCCAAGACCTTCGTTGTCATGAACAGGTGCATTTTGCGAGTTTGACATGTTTAATCCTGAAAATCAGAAAATCTTGACAAGAATAACGTGTGTAATGAGAATCAGTAATGAAATAATCACTATTATCTTTAGCCCCACGATGGGCGCCAAACTGTTTACCTCGAAAATACGAGTAACAATTAAATTTGATTTGTGATTTTAAAGATATGTGATTTAGTTCAATACCAATTAATAATCAAGAAGTATAAAGTATAAACGAAGGAAATAAGTGAATCAAACCAGTGTTACTTAAGCAGTATCGACCTCGAGCTTAGTGACCTCGAGATGAACCAAGAACAATAAAGTAAGAACAATAAAGATAAAAAATAATTCTGATGGACAATGAGCGAAAAGTAGAGAGTATATTATTTGCCAATGATTAGATGATCTTTACAAATGATTTGGGGTCCCCTTTATATAATAGGGGAACCCTAAATAAGGTACATTTACATGTACAGTAAGGAATCTTATTGAGACAGTTGTCTAACCACCTAGTACGGAATCGTACAATTCTATTTCGGGATTTGCGCCATGATTTTGGGGACGTGACAGGAATCTCGCTCATTCTATTAAAAATTCATAACGGCAATATTTCGAAGTCGAGCATACTCGGCTTCGGCATTCATCGTACTTCGATCCTCGAGCATTGCATCCTATCTTTAAGCTTGAGTCTGGTCCATCGGGCTCGAACTCGACCTTGCTTGAACTCGGACTTAAGACGATCCTCGAGCCTATAGATTGAAGGCATATGATTTTGACGGTATACACATATAATGTTTGCGATGCATACATCCACGTTTTATATGTTGAATCTGTCTCTAACTAATACGTATTACAGAGCATTGCTGATTCTTGCTATATAGGAATTTCAAAGTCAATTGTAATGGCATAAGTTTTACATCAATAAAACTTCACAGCTAAAATGCGCGACTAAAATTTCTTGGAATTATTTACTTTCGCGCAGATGACGTCATAAAATGCACACTTCCTTTTACCTTGCTTCTACTGTTTGCTTGATACTGAAATAAAGAAATTCCTGTCTGTCCCAATTAAAACATGGATTTTAACTTTTACCTTGACAAACTTGAAGAGTGGGTTCCATTTTCCATGCTGCGAATCAAACTGAAGGAATTTTAGTCGACTCTTAGGAGGCTTTCTCAGCCAGCTAATTACAACCCATGCCAGAGAGATTGAAGCTTATTATTTTGCTTCTAAGACTCGATTTATCACCAAACCAGGGTATATCACTCAAATAAGAACGACTCTTGACCTTATCTCAAACAAATTGAAGTTCGAAATCCTTTTGGAACATTTGATTTCTCATGGCAGATCGTATGAGAAAAAGAATGGAAATTGCTGAAAATCAGGCGCAGCATAGGATATGACCATATGCAATTCGACCCATGCCTTAAAAGTAGGACGTTGCTACGAGAAATGCCAATGGTACAACCCCAAGTACTGGATTCTCCATCTTAATTTACTTTTGACAAAAATCGGTAGCTTAATAACTTGTGACACTCTTATCCGGTGAGGCATGTGTTTCCTCTGGCAAAGCTTTAACTGAATACATGTTTTCTACTGAAAATTAATGTGCTTAACAGGCACATAAAAGCTTTAGGAAGACGATCACTCTCATTGTTCAACATTTATCAACATTTGTTCAGCTGTCCCCAGTGTCCTCCATTCAGGTTAAAACATTTAACACAAGGGAAAAGTAGCAGTAACAAAAAACAGAAGATCATAACAGGAAAGCAACGTTTACTAAATTTACTTCTACAATTACTGCCAAAATCACTACAGAATCTTTAACTTTGCGAGGCTCCATCTGTTATACTAATTTTTACTAGGCAGCAATAAATAATAACACCATTGCATAGAATCTGCTACTAAGAGCTTTTAAAGCATCCACGAATAAGATGATGACCTTGCCTACAACTATTTGTTTGTTTAACTACATTACTGCATGCAGTGATACATTGCACATGCAGTGAAAATGCACATTTGCACGGACGAAAATTATAAAACACAAGAGTTTAGAAAGCAACTAAAAAGAGATAGTCCATTAACCATGTGCTTTTCAAGATTGATGATTGTTCACTCCTAAAACACCACAATATATAAGATATAAAACCCACAAGATGGCTAATCTCATTTCCTCCATTTAACTGGGCAAAAGTGCAAAGATTTGATTTCGGCGACAAAATTGTAAATAATGTCTCACACAGCCAACAATATCAAATAAGGAGAAACTACGAACTAAAGATAAAGTTTAAGATTCCAGCTCCTCAATCTTCCTCCTCAGCCTCATTCTCAGCAATGTTGAAGTACCTCAGCTCATAGACATTGCGATCCTTGTTTGCGGAAATAACTCTGAGCCAATCACGGACATTGTTCTTCTTGAGATACTTCTTGGTCAGGTACTTCAAATACCTGGTAAAACAATGAAACATTACTGCATAGAACACAATGGTTGAAAATATATTTAACAGAAATGCTTCAAGCTAACAAAATATGGTGAATCACAACAGTTCAGATATCCAAATTACAGTGAAATAAGTTCATAGTAATCTCAGGATAGAGAAAGAAAGTTGAGAGTGGCCATGCAGGTCCCTTGTACTGCAAATAAGTCCTAGCTAAATAATCGGGTAGGAATTGGATTAACCAAATACATTTCATATTAAAAATAAAGAGAACTTTGTTTTCAGTCCAGTAAAATGAAATCCATAATGATGTTAATCTGCAAAGATAATTTTTACCATAAAAACAATGCAAAATAATAGGACTGTAAATTGAATTTCCAAGTGAGTTTCTGAATGAATGAACCCATCAATATGTTCTTTTGCACCTCACATTGCCAAAAATGACATCACCTCCAACCTTACTGTGATTAAAACTAGTGATACACAGACTAAAGATCATGATACACTCTTATGAAAATGAATTCCATTTACCTAATCTACCCTGCACTATAAAGAATTGCTTTTCTCCATCACACATAAATGGAAAGAATCAGACCACAAGATTAGCCTATTAATTGATTTCATCTATCACTTGAGTCATTTCTCAAGTTCAGAGATCAAAACTTTAGAATTTATGCATCAAATTTCATCCAACACTAGGTTTTCTAGCGATTTAATCTAATTCCACTTCGACATGTCACCCTTCTTAAGCTCTTTTCTCCTATGCATTTATTCTGTTCAAGATGATACATCCAACATGCTTCTATTATGTTACTACCACTCTTTTGCCCAATGCCTTTATTATGTTTTGTTCATCATGAAGACATAACACTGTTTTGCATATAATTTCTATTCACCTTTTCCAAACGTACATATGTCCCAAAATATATGGATAGAAGTATAAATCAAAACATTAGTATTTATCATCATCACATCTGAAGCTAATATTTACTTCGTCAGGTACCACACAAAGAAAGTTATCACATTAAATTGGACACTAAAAATGCCATATTGACATTATTTGTTTATCCCACTTCAGCATCAAACCCCAACATCAATATATAACAACATTTACAGCATCTCCACGCTGCACCGTTGACACAGTACCAGTTCTACAGCTCTATATATACAAAATACAGCAGAGAAGCATGGGTCAGTAAATAAAGGTGAAAAAACTTACCGCTTGGAGAAAGTGCTCTCGGAGGTGACAGTGATTTTGGTCTTGTCACGAGTGACAGTGACGGCGTCACCAAGAGCTCCAGCTTTTCCCCCAACTTTGATGCGCTCCTGCAGAAACTTCTCCAATGAAGCGATATCCATGATCTTATCCTCAACAGGCTTTGAGCAATCAATCACGAAGGTTGCTCCCTTCTTCTTCCCACCCTTGGTGGCTCCGCTGCTTCCTTTACTCATCTTCTCCTACGATTAAAAAAAAACACAAACCCTACCTGCATTTTCACCAAATCACATACGTATCAGAAATCGAAGAAATGGATTGTGAAACGAATTGAAAAGAGAGAATTAGAGAACTGACCTGAGAAGCTGCGGCGAATTGGGAGGAACTATGAGAAGAGAAAGGGTTAGGGTTTCGAGTGCGGGTTTATATATATTGTTTTGTGAGGTTTATGCCACTGTAGACCGTCCTTCCGGTCCATCAACATTTGGGCCCATTATTATGAGTCCATTCTCTCGTTTAGGCCCATTATTAGAATGAATTGAGGATGCTTGTGATTCTCGTCATTATATATATATCATGCTATATTATAAGCATGAAGATCAAAAGTTGAATGTAAAAACCTAAAATAATCCTATAAATTAAATGACTATAATACCCTTCAAAAAATTATACTTTCATAAATAAGTACAATAACCAAACTTACATTATTAGTTTCATTATTTTAAAATATCGAAAAATGTGAGGTTGTGTACTAGATAATGAAGTGCAGACTAATTCAATTATTTTAGGGAAAGGATAGTTCAAGAAATTTTAACCAAGAAAAGAGTAATTATTATCTTCAATTTAATGTAGAAAAGAGTAATAATTAAGTATAATCATGAATAATGTTGGTAATTGTGTGGATGTTAGAGAAGATAAAGAGCATACTGCTACAATTATCATTTAACCTATGGGTATTTAACAGGTGGGCCCGGTCGGGCCGGGTTTGGAAAAAAAGGTAATCGGTCGGTTTCCATTCCGGTCCGGTTACGGGTTATGCCAAATCAAGTTTGACGGGTTCGGGTCCATCCGGCTAAAAAATAAACCAGTAAGGTTACGGGTCCAAGGGGCCGGGCCGAGTTAGCGTTATTTTTTTATTTTTGTATTTTGTATAATTATCTTAGTCGGGCCACAGGTGGTCTACTACTAGCACCATGACCACTACCCCTGCTACCAGCTCCAACACTATTAGGTGTAAGTGTTGTCTCATCTTTAATTTCTAATTCATTATCTTCTATACCGAAATCTTCTTGTAATTGTTCATAATCTATATTATTATCAAGTGATGTTTCAGAAACATGTGTAGGATTATTTAAATTACTACCAGATGTTGAAGTGGTACCTCTTTTTCTATTTTCTAAATTACCCTGATTAGCAACCTTACTACAAACTCTTTTTGCAGCATTAAACATATTGTGAAAATTTAATTACTAGCAAAAATTAAATATGCAATTAGAATAGTAAATAAGAGAAAGAGTTGGATGGAGTGCACAGAATTCGGCAATAAATTGAACAATTGATGATTTCGCAACTCCAATGTTACCATGAAGAAACGTCAATTGTTCAAACTCCAAGTAATAAATAATACGATAAATTAAATTCTAAAAAAAAAGGAGCCAAATAGTTGATTGCACTTTAGATGAAGAATAAGAGAATGATAATTGAGAATATGAGTTTGAGAAATGAGAGATGAGTGAAGAAATGAAGAAAAGGGGGGGTGTATTTATAGTTTTTCAAAGGGCTAAATTAGTAATTACAAAAGTGTTTTTTTTTTAAAATATCCAAAAGGGCTATTTTTGCAAATTTAGTCGTTGGGCAACGGCCAAAATGCAGCTGACCGTTGCCAATGGTCATAACACCTTTAAATATTCAGAATTCTAGCCGTTAAACTGGTCTGGGCCGGCCTGGGCCGGTCCGGGCCGGGCTAGTTAACCTGTTCTATAGTAATGTTCGTTGACCGGGTTTGACTGGTCCGGTTAACCGAAACTTTTTAGATGAACGGATCAACCTCCCTAACCCAGCCACCCGACCCCTTAACTACTGGTCCGGACCGGTCGGGTTCAACCGATCCGGACGGGTCCGGGAACGGATCAACCCGGCCCATTTGACAGGCTTAATTTAACCACAAATACATATTTTACCATAAAGTTGCAACATTTTGGTTCCATCAACCTTTTGCAATTAATATTTCAAATTTTTGTATAATTTTGCATAACTATGAAAAAAATTATTTTTGTTATGTTTTTATTATTGCCAGTCGCTTCTTACTTTATTGGTCACAAAATTTTACAAGAATTTAATTCTTGCATTCTTTAAAAAAGATATATCATGTACAAATAAGTATTAGTTTCTCTTTTTATTTGTTGCAGGAATCATTTTGCTGAAACATCAAACTGGAACAACTTCAAGAACAATATCTACAAAGAAATATTAGGTGAATTATACCGTCATATTATATGTTTGTAACTCATAACAATTAAATTTATATAATTATAAAAGCACTTGTCTAACTACATAATTATTGATCTTCGCATAGCTATCCAATCAATTTGAGTTCAACATTACATCTCTAAAATTATTTATTATTTTTAGCTTGTATTTTTTTCTTTTGAAATTTTGGTGTAATATTTCACATGTTTTAATAATACTTTAATTTTTTTTACTATTGGTACGGAATAACACGTGCAATGCACATATCAAGAAACTAGTTATGTTAAAAGTGAAAAGACATTAATTAAAAGTAAATTACTAAATTACCCTTCTTAAAACCTAATAACCCTATTTATAAAAAAACAGACGCCTGCAAATGATACTAACTCTTCGTACCCTTTCATAACAGTCATAACCATTCAATTCACAAAATTACCCGGTTTAGAATAAATTTTAACAATGGTCAGAAATTCATTTTCCTCGATCAAAGATAGCATGTTGCAATTAAGTCAAACACAACTCTTTATGAGGTGACACAAGACTAAAATAAATTCAAAAATTAAAAGCTTGTTCCAACTGACTTTCATTTTGTGAGGATCTACGACACAATCTAAAAGCAGTAAATTGAGAAGAAAGAGATAAAAAAAAAATCAGGTTCTATTTTTGTTAATTCTACTTCTATTTATTTATGAATTTCTACTCATTGTAAATTTTGTAAAATTTATTATCAAAAATATTAGAATAGACGCCACACCTGTTATGATATTAAAATGCATATTAAGTTTAAAAGCAACTTCTTTGATATATATGCTCATTGTAATTACTTATTCCGTAACAAATAAAATACGTTTTAAATTAACAAATAACTATGTTACGTAAGGATTGACTTTCAAGTTATGAGATAATAAGATAGACTTTATCTGCAAGGAAGATATCTAAACATTAAAACTGTTGTGCCATTATTATGTATGAAATTGATTTTGGCCTTGATTTCCAGGCTTCGATTCCTTCCACTAGCAATATTTTTATTTTATTTTCTTTTAATTATTTTGTTTAAGTATTTAGATATAAGTACTTTAATATTTATAATTACCTTTCAATGTAATTAAAATAATATAATATTTATTAGAAAATTATGATTTTTGAATTCATTTAAACTAAAAAAAAAAGAAAGAGAAGCCTTTTATTATTTCGTTAAAAAATCTACAGACAATTTTAATAGTTTCTTTTTGTATTATACATAAAAAAAATTTATTTTTGTCTCCTTTTATTTTCAAATTAGAATATGAGTTTTATTTTATAGTTAAATTTTTCATAAGAGAATAATATACATAATTTAAGCTATTGCTTGAATTTTTTTATATCTTTCTTTTTAAATTTATTTATTATTAAAATTTTATTTATTAATCAAATTTCTAATTATATTTTTTATATTTTTCCTGAAATGTATTTCTTATTTCTCCTTTTATTCCTTGGCTATTGTAATTGTATTATCCATTTAAAAATTTTAAATAAGAATATGGTTGTTCTTATAATTCATTAGGATTATTATTAGCTAAGTAATGAAATATAATTCTTATATTCCTATTAGGAAAACTAAAAATAAATGGTTGCTCATAGACTAAATTTTTCCTAATAAGAATTATCCTAAACTAAACTAAATATAACTATTTAATTTATGAAAAACCATTTAATTAATTTTTCTATACTAAATTTTTATAAACTAAACCGTATTATAACCGTTTAGTTTATGAACAATCATTTAATTAATTATCCTGATAAGAATATGAAAATCATAATTCATTACTTAGACAATAATAATTCTTCAATTATAATTTTAAAGATTAAATAGTTATAATAATTTATATTTAATGATAAGAAAATTATAAGATTTATAACTAAAATTTCGATTAATAAAATTCATATAGTGAAAATATAACTAAAATTTTAATAACTAAATTTAAAAAGCAAGATATCAACAAATAAAAAAATTCAAGCAATAGATTAAACTATATATATTATTGTCTTATGAAAATTTTAACTATATAATAAAACACATAATTCTAATTTGAAAATAAAAGGAGACAAAATAATTTTATTTTACATATAATACAAAATAATAACTATTAAAAATGTCGGTAGATTTTTTAACGAAATAATAAAAGGCTTCTCTTTTTTTTTTACTTTAAATGAATCCAAAAATCATAATTTTCCAATAAATATTAATTTATTTTAATTACATTGAAAAGTAATTATAAATATTAAAGTATTTATCTAAATACTTAAACCAAATAATGAAAAGAAAAGAAAAATTAAAATAAAATAAAATTGGAAAACAAAATATTGGTGGTGGAAGGAATTGAACCTTGGACCTCAAGGCCAAAACCAACTTCATACCTAGACTTTAACCATTGCACCAACCAACACAATACTCTTCTTTTAGTACATTAAATTCTATTTATCTGTTTTTCCTGCGACATGTTGATTCAAATATAGCGCCTTTTAAAAGGGTTCTATACCTTAACGGGCAAACGACCGTTAAAGTATAGCGCCCTTTAAAAGGGCGTTATATATAAAAAGTTCACTATATATTTTCCCTATACATTTTGGTTCTTTGAGTCCAAAAGAACCACATTTTGGTTCCGGACTCAAGCTTGATTAAAGGCTATAAGTTCAGGGTGTTTGATTTATAATTAAAAGTCAATACTAGATTTATAGCATATTTGGCCAAGCTGGAAAAATCTGCTTATTTTTAGAAGTGCTTTTAAGAAAATTACTTTTGGTGATAAGCAGTTTTGTATGGCTAATAAATTTAAAAAGCACTTTTGAGCAACAATTAGTGTTTGGTCAAGCTGTTAAAAAGTGCTTCTAAGTGTATTTTTGCTCAAAAGTTTTTTTCAAAAATATTTTTGGAGAGAAGCTATTTTTTCTGCTTCTCAAAAACTGCCTTTGCTTCTACTCAAAAGCATTTTTTTTTCTTCAAAAAGCTTGGTCAAACACCTTAACTTTGAAGAAAAAAGCATTTTTGACAACAAAAAAAAATACTTTTGGCCAAGAAAAAACTTGGTCAAACAGGCTATTAGTATGTAATATAATTAGAAGTATTTGAAATACAAAATATTTATTTAAATTTTGTTTATCAACTTTCACAAAATTATTGGTGGATATATGATTGTTTTGTATTATTTTTGATTTGTTGATTTAAGCAATGACATGAATGACGAGATAGAAATGATGGTTTTGCATCTTACACATATTAAAGAAAGGATCTCGGAAAAGTGATACCTTATTAGATATCAAGATTAAAAGAAATAATGGGGTGTAACGACCCGACCGATAATTTTGAGAATTTAAGTTCCGTTCGACGGCCTAATGTCTTGAGCAGCTTTATATTATGTGTATTTACTTGCGTGCATGGTTGTTATCAGTTACCGGATGATTCAAAGTCGAATCGAAAGAAGGATTCAAGTTTTGGAAGCTTAAGCGGTAAGAGTTGGCCAGAATTTGACTTTTGTGTAAACGGCTCCGGAATGGGTTTTGGATAATTTCAACAACTTCATATGGTGATTTTGTACTTGGGCGTGCGTCCAGCTTTGGATTTGGAGGTCTGTAGGGTGATTGGAAGCATTTCGATGAAAGTTTGAAAGTTGAAGTTAGGAAGGTAAAAATGTTTTACAAATAGTTGAATTTGGTGATATCGAGGTCGGAATACGATTCCGAGCATTGGAACACCTCCGTTATGTCATTTGGGATTTGCCTGCAAAATTTGACGTCATTCCGAGTTGATTTGATAGGTTTTGACACGAGTTTTTGAAGTTGAAAGATTTGAAAGTTCATAAGTTTGTTTCATGGCGTGAATTGTAGTTTACGCATTGTTTGATGTGATTTGAGACCCCGAGCGATTCCGTGTTAAGTTATATAACTTGTTTGTTTGTTTAGACAAGGTCTGGGGGACCTCGGCTGTGTTTCGGATGGGCTACAGGTCATTTCCTCCTATTTTGAACTGGTGTTTTCTGTCATCTCATGTTCTTCTTCGCGATCGCAAAGTGCCTTTTGCGTTCGCGTAGTGTTCTGCTGACAATCCTCGTATTTCTTCTTCGCGTTCGTATTCATGCTCTCCCGTTCGCGAAGGTCTGCCTTTTTCCTTCTTCGCGTTTGCGTTAGCATCCTTCCTTCCGCGTTCACATAGTAGAAACCATGCCCTGAGCACTGGTGGTCATTACTCTTCGCGTTCGCGTGTTCCCCTACGCCTTTGCATAGGTTCCCGTTCCCTATTCTTCGTGTTCGCGTCGCTTGACTCGCGTTCGCGAAGGGTCTTCTTGGCACCCTCATTTTTCTTCTGCGCGAACGCGACCCTTACTCCGCATTCGCTATGCACAATCACCTGGGTAGAATATAAGATCTTCAAATCGAGAGTTAGACCATTTTTATCATATCTTGACTTTTAGAGCTCAACTTTGAGCAATTCTTTGTGGGTTTTTCAAGAAAATCGGTTGGGTAAGTGTTCTTCACCTAGAATTTATTATATTTCATGATTTTATCTTTATTTTTATCATTTAATTTGTGTTTTGAGTTGAGGAAAATGGTGGTTTTTGAAGAAAATTTTCAAAATGAAAAATCATGATTTGAGGGACGAAATGGTAATGGAATTTGATAATTTTAGTATGGTTGACTCATATCGGAATGGGTGTTCGAGTTCTGTGAAATTTTTCGGGTTCCGAGGTGCGGCCCCAGGGGTCCACTTTTGGGTCGGTTTTTAGATTTTGATAAAAATCGAGACGTTATGATCGGAAATAGTTTCTTATGAGTTTTATTTGTGCTTTGAAGTTATTTTGGTTAGATTTGAGCCATCCAGAGGTCATTTCACCCGAGAAGTCCATTTTAGAGTATCAGTTTGTCTTATTTGAGGTAAGTATCTTGCCTAACCTTGTGTGAGGGAACTACCCCTTAGGATTTGAGTCTTCTATGCTGATTGTAGTCCATGTACGCGAGGTGACGAGTACGTGCTCAGACTTATTTGTGGAAATTGGCCTTTTAGGGTTTTTTGGTGTCCTTGTGTTCATTGAATGTGCAGTTGTTTTGTTATGAATACGTTTCTTAATGACTAGGTTCACCTCTACCTGCTTTAATTAGAACTAATTACTTCATGATCCACTCTTATTATTTATTTGATTCATATGTGCCTCAATTGGAACTCTTATCTCTTCTATTGCCATATTATCACCTCTAATGACTTATCTTTAATTTTGAAGTTATATTTATCTCTTTTGTAATTGTTCATCCTTAATTGAGGTTATGGTTATCTTCCCGATGTCTACCTTTAATGGAATTTGTTATATCTTTTTCGTAATTTCCCAACCCTAAAAGAAGCTTCGATATCCTATGCTTAGTTGACTTGCCCTTATTTGGAATTATTTGACTCGTGTTAGTTTCTTGTTGTTGAACCGTACATTGTGGGACCATTGTTACATATTATTTTCTTCCTTGTTGAGTTGTTCTTATTACGCCTGGTATTCTTTAATTATGGTTATTCCTTGCGAACTAATTATACCGTTTCTTGTGATCGAAGGTTCTTGAGTTGATTTACTTACCGTACTTTGTATTATTGTCATTGTTGTTGTTGTACTTGTTGTGGTATATATATACATATATATATGTGTGTGTGTGTGTGTGTGTGTGTGTGTGCTGTGCATGTGGCGAGATAAGGTGGGAACATTATTATGCGCGTGTGGCGAAACAAGGTGGACATTCACTTTACTATTACACACGTGGCGAAACAAGGTGGGCATTCACTTTACTATTACACACGTGGCTCAAACGGGGTTGATTCCGGCTGCACCAGCTACTTCACAGACCAGGAAGGAGCTAGGACTCCCGCCGCCCACACTCCATAGCAGCAAGTTCATGTTGGCCAGGTTCCATGTGTCATGGTGACACAGCTTGTGGTCCCAGTTCTGCTCGCGGTTAAGGCAGTAACATCTGAGGAAGAATAACTTAGACTTGAGAGGTACAAGAATTACCACCCTCCTACCTTCAGTGGATTGACAACCGATGATGCCAAGGGTTTCATGGAGGAGAGTCACCGCATTCTTTGTACTATGGGTATTGTGGAGACAAGCGGGGTTGCTTTTGTTACGTTCCAACTCAAGGGAGAGGCTTATCAGTGGTGGCGGGCGTATGAGTTGGGTAGCCCGGTCGAGGCAGCTTCACTTTCATGGTTTTAGTTTTCAGAGATGTTCCTGAGAGAGTTTGTACCTTAGTCCCTTCGGGATGCATGGACGCAGAGTTTGAGTAGTTGCGCCAAGGCACTATGTCAGTATCAGAGTATGCCGTTAGATTCAGTGATTTTTCTAGGCATGCACCTGTTTTGGTCACCATAGTTAGAGAGCGTGTCCGTAGATTCAATGAGGGACACATGCATGATATGCATGGCCCGGGAGTTAGAGTCGGATATTTCATTTCAGCAGGTGGTAAGGATCGCTCACCCGAGTAGAGGGCATGTGGGATCAGCAAAGAGAGGATAAGCGAGGCCATGATAGAGAGGACATGTGAGGTCATGAGGGAGAGGACAGGGAAGCGAGGAGGTCTCGTAGGCCTGAGAGATCTACTGGTCCTTATTTTGGAGGCAGGGTACGACATGGTAGAGGTTTTGTGGGTCAACCAGTTTATTTTGCACTTTTGGCTTCGCAAAGTGTCTCAGGTGCTCATGGGTCTCAGAGTACCCCTACTGCACACTTTCCACAGCCACGTCAGCAGAGAGATTACTTTGAGTGTGGAGATACCAGCCACATGGTGAGAGATTGTCCCAGACTACGGACATATGTGTCATAGTGGGGTATTCAGGCGAGTAGAGGGCGGCTAAGAGGGGGAGTCCCAACCCGTTGATGTGTTTCCTATAGTAGGCTTGAGGCCGCTGCGCTATATGATGTCATACATGTATTATTTTGATTTGTTAAAGAGGGGAACCATCCGTATTTTCGTTTCAGTTCTGCTTATCGGGACGAGTTCCCTTATTTGTTGCTTCACTTATGGGTGAGTTTCATGATTAGCACTCTATTTATGTGTTTGCTCTTGTTGGGAGGTTCTATGAGTAGTAGCCCATATCTATCGTTTGTTTTATCCATTATTGAGAGTTACAATACTAGAAGTGAATTCCTACTGTCCATTATGGTAGATTTGATATGATTCCTGAGTAATTTGGTTACAATTTGTGACTTGATACTCTACCGGGGTGAGAATTCAGTAAGTGTGGTGAATTTATTGGAAAAACTGAGTTAGTGGAAGATTCAATTGGTATGATGTGTATTCGGCTTGTGATTCAGAGTTGGGGGTGAGACCCTCACGATTCCATGTGATTTGATATATTTGAGCTGGGTTGCGTGCCGCGATGGAAGTTATATCAGGATGAGATCCTTGTGATTTGTTTATATACTTTGATTTCCCTTTTTAGATCGATCGGTAGTATGGTATTGATAGAGGGTTGTGCCTGTCGGGCTTATTTGATATTTCTCTTATGTGTTTCTCTTTACATATTCAGTCGTTTTTGTTATGTGCTTATTGAGCTTAGTTTACGAGGGTGGTGTTAGATGTGACTTGTTTATCCGGGTGTATAGTTATGAGGTCTTCGTGTTTCTTGCATCATTGTCAGCGTTGTGGAGGTTCGAAATGGGGTTCTCACAGATATGAGGCTAATTGTCGGTTCTGGCTTGATTTGCGGGCAACTATTGTGATTAGATGTGTTATTATGTGCATATGCGTGGTGTGTCATGTTAGGTGGTCGTACTTTGTGGGTGTAGGCATGATTTGTTGCATCTGGTTGAGACTGATACCGGGTATGGATTTAGAATCAGGTCTTTTGGAGATGAATCGAAGGGAGAATTTTGACTGTAAGGCTTATCGGTGTTAGTAGAAAGGATAAATTACAGTTGAGATGGTGTCATCAGTCTTATGTGGATTGGGGTGATGTGGGGGTCACCCGCGGGTATATGTTGGATGTGTGCATTCCGTGATTTGGTGACTTCGAGGCGATTCTTGGCACGTTCGAGGACGAACATTTGTTTTAAGAGGGGGAGGATGTAACGACACAGTGGGTCGTTTTGAGAATTTAAGTTCCGTTCAGCGACATAAGGTCTTGAGCATCTTCGTATTATGTGTATTTACTTGCGTGCATGATTGAATTCAGTTACCGGATGATTCAGAGTCGGATCGGAAGAAGGATTCAAGTTTTGGAAGCTTAAGCGGTAAGAGTTGACCGGAATTTGACTTTCTTGTAAACAGCTCCAGAATGTATTTTGGATGATTTCAACAGCTTCGTATGATGATTTTGGACTTAGGCGTGCGTCCGGATTTAGATTTGGAGGTCCGTAGGGTGATTGGAAGCATTTCATTGGAAGTTGGAAAGTTGAAGTTAGGAAGGTGGAGAGGTTTGACCAATAGTTGACTTTGGTGATATCGGTGTTGGAATGGGATTCAGAGTTGGAAAAACTCTGTTATGTCATTTGGGATTTGCATACAAAATTTGACGTCATTCTGGGTTGATTTGATAGGTTTCAGCACGAGGTTTTGAATTTGGAAGATTTGAAAGTTCATAAGTTCGTTTCTTGGCGCGAATTGTAGTTTCAACATTGTTTGATGTGATTTGAGATCCCGAGCGAGTCTGTGTTAGGTTATAAAATTTGTTTGTGTGCTTAGACGGGTCCGGGGGGCCTCGGGTGTGTTTTGGATGGGCTACAGGTCATTTCCTCCTATTTTGAAATGTTGTTTTCTGTCATCTGATGTTCTTCTTCGCGATCGCGAAGTGCCTTTGGCGTTCACGTAGTGTTCTGGAGACTCGCCTCATATTTATTCTTCGTGTTCGCATTCATTCTCTCGCGTTCGCGAAGGCCCTTCTCTTTCTTTCTTCGCATTAGCACCCTTCCTTCCGCATTCGCATAGTAGAAACGAGGCCCTGAGCACTGGTGGTCATTACCCTTCGCATTCGCGTGTTTCCCTACACATTCACGTAGGTTCCCGTTCCCTGCTCTTCGCGTTCGCGTCGCTTCACTCGCATTCGCGAAGGGTCTTCTTGGCAACCTCATTTTTTCTTCTTCACGAACGCGACCCTTCCTCCGTGTTCGCGATGCACACTCACATGGGCAGAATATAAGATCTTCAAATCCGGGGTTAGACCATTTTTATCATATCTTGACTTGTAAAGCTCCGCTTTGAGCTATTCTTTGTGGGGTTTTCAAGCAAATCGATTGGGAAGTGTTCTTTACCTAGAATTTATTATATATCATGATTTTATCTTTATTTTTATCATTTAATTTGTATTTTGAGTTGAGGAAAATGGAGGTTTTTGAAGAAAATTTTAAAAATGAAAAATCATGATTTGAGGGACGAAAATTGGAATTTGATAATTTTAGTATGGTTGAACTCATATCAGAATAGGTGTTCGGGTTTTGTGAAATTTGTCGGGTTCCGAGGTGCGAGCCCGGGGGTTGACTTTTGGGTCGAAGATTTTAATAAAGATTGAGACTTTATGATCCAGAATAGTTTCTTATGAGTTTTATTTGTGTTTTGAAGTTATTTTGGTTAGATTTATGCCGTCTGGAGGTCATTTCACCTGAGAAGTCTATTTTAGAGTATCAGTTTGTCTTCTTTGAGGTAGGTATCTTGCCTAACCTTGTGTGGGGGAACTACCCCTTAGTATTTGAGTCTTCTATGCTGATTGTATTCCGTGTACGCGAGGTGACGAGTACGTGCTCGAACTTATTTGTGGAAATTAGGTTTTTAGGGTTCTTAGGTCCTTGTGTTCACTGAATATGCAGTTGTTTTGTTATTAATACGTTTCCTAATGACTAGCTTCACCTCTACATGCTTTAATTAAAACTAATTGTTTCATGATCCACTCTTATTGTTTATTGATTCATATGTGCCTCAATTCGAACTGTTATCTCTTCTATTGCCATGTTATAATTCCCCTAACGACTTAACTTTATTTGAAGTTATAGTTATCCCTTTTGTAATTGTTCATCTTTAATTGAGGTTATGGTTATCTTCCCACTGTCTACCTTTAATGAAATTTATTGTATCTCTTTCGTAATTTCCCAACCCTAAAAGAAGCTTAGATATTCTATGTCTTAGTTGACTTGCACTTATTTAGAATTATTTAACTCGTATTAGTTTCTTATTGTTGAACCATACATTATGGGACCATTGTTACATTTTATTTTCTTCCCTGTTGAGCTATTCTTATTATGCCTAGTAATCTTTATTATGGTTATTCCTTGCGAACAAGTTCTACCATTTCTTGTGATCGAAGGTTCTTGAGTTGATTTACTTGTCGTACTTTGTATTATTGTCATTGTTGTTGTTTCACTTGTTGTGGTGACGCACAAGGTTTCTGCCGTGTGGTTGTTGTTATTGTGATGTACGAGGTTTATGTCATGCGTTTGTTGTTATGGGGTTGCACGTTGTTTCTGTCGTGCTATTGTTGGATATTTGCACATGCTGTGTGACAAGGCGGGATATATATATGTGGGTTGTGCATTTGGCGAGATAAGGTGGGAACATAATTATGCACATGTGGCGAGACAAGGTGGGCAATCATTTTACTATTACACACGTGGCGAGACAAGGTGAGCTATGTCAGGGATTGATTTGTGATGACTTGTGATGGACTGAAGACATTCTTATTGATGATGTTGTGTAGTGGTACACTTACCTGTGTAAGATTTATCTTGTTGAAAGTACTGAGAAAATATTTTACATGATGTCCGTTTCTTTTCCTATACTTACTAGCTAGCATGAACTATGTTAGGACACTTGCACAAGCATACACATAGTTGAACACTCTTATCGGTTAAAGAGGTTTTTTTTATATTGTTGAGTATAGATATACACCCTTGTTTACTTGCCTTCTATGTGAGAATGGTTCTATTTGGCACGTGAGTCATCTATGAGGTTATGTAGTGTAATGATGGCACATGATGCCTATTGAGACCCGTGAGTTATAAATATTCTGAGGTTCGGTACCTCGTTGAGTTTATTGACTAAAACTTGGTGTGAAAGTGGTCATTTTGTTGAGTTGTTACTTGTCCTTTCTTTATATGTGATTATCAGATTTAGGATTTGTTTTCGTTCATTCTTCTATGTCGTTATTATGGTGTTCCGTTGACAGTTGTTATTTTTCTTCCTTACTGCAATTACCATATTATTTGCCACTTCGATCTGTTGTTCCTATACTTATACTTGTTCAGGTTATTTAGTCCAGTAGGTGTCTTGACTGTTCCTCGTCACTATTCTACTGAGGTTAGTCTTGATACTTGCTGGGTACCACTGTGGTTTATTCATACTACACTTCTGTAAAAATTTTGTGCAGATCCAGATATTTCAAAGTCAGTTGATCATTAGCTAGCTATGCGGATTGTTTCTGCGGAGACTCAAGGTAAACCTGTTGTTGTGTTTGCAGGCTTCAGAGTCACCTTCTGATTTGTATTCATACTGTTTACTTCATTTCAAACAGTTGTATTTAGAAAATTGTAACAAACTATGTAGAGCTTATGACTTGTACTACCAGTTTTGGGAATTGTAAATTTTGTAGAGATTTCTATTTCAAAAATTGTTAGATGTTATTTTATTAATGTTGTTATTCAGTAAATGTTATGCTTACCTAGTCCCTAAAACTGGGTGCCATCACGATACCCAACGGAAGAAAAATTATGTGTGACATGATGTTATATATATTGAGTCAATATCTCATTCTGTGAGAAAGTGCTAAGTAAATTTTGTCACTTAAATATAAAAGAAGCGAGGCATCATTTGATCCAAGTATCGAGTTAATTAAGAATTATGGAAAGAGTTGTGGATTAATTAGATTGTGTATGCAAGCTGTTTCGAAAAACATTGGCCGAGTTCTTTGCTTTACTAAGAAAAGTTTTGAGTCCGATACTCAAAAGTTCTCACATGACTAGGCTTACACGTTAAATGCACGAGCAGAGAGACTAGTTAAAAAAATGAATAAGGGTCTGTGTAATTTTTATTTTGATACAAATTTAATAAATTCTTTAACCTCTGATTCTTCCATTCTTATTTTCACTCTTCTAATCTCTCTTGTTTTTGCCCCCCAAAAAATAGTCTAAAGGAAAAATACAGCCTATAAGAGCTTTAGTTTTATTTTTTTTGCAACGTACAATATTTACTCTTTTGTAAATCTGCGTCAAGTGATTTTTTTCTTGATCTTCTTATTTTCTTTACTACTCTTGTCTTTGAGGCTCAGTCCAGATTTTGGTTCAGTTTATGCGAGAGGAGCATGGATCAAGTGTCCTATTAGTTGTTTCAAACAACTCATTTTTTTTCTGTTGGACACTTCCTTCAAATGACATTGTCCCTGATATTCAAGAAAATTAAATTCTCTTTACTCCTACTTCTCTTTTGGAATTCTTTTTTTTTCATAGATCATTCTTCAAAATTAATAGAAAATCGTCATGTATTAAGGTTCAGACATATCTGTAGACAATAAATTACGTCGAGAAAATATAATCAAGACCGAAAAATATCGCAACAATCGTAGTATTTTATTTCAAATATTTGTGTGTTACAATCTCTATGAATCCTCTGATTCTTCTTTCGAACAGTAAATAAAAGAGCCTCCGAGCTTAATCTTGAATTTTATTTTATTTTAATCCAAGTGCTTGAAGGTTGATCTTGATCTTGACGTACTTTTAATCCAAGGGCTTGCATCTTGTTCTTGAATCTCCGTCTTGATCTTTTAATCCTTAGAACACTTGAATGCTTGTAGCTTTTAGGGAAATCAGCAACATTTGATCCACGAGCTCCCTCTTGCTTCTTGTGGGAGGGAAGAGTTATCATAAGAACAAACTCTTTCCAACCAATCAAATTGAAGTGTGACAATACCGCATTGATTGGCCAGAACATGTCACTTGCACATGTGGCGTGATTTCATCGGCCTATTAATGTGACTTGGCATGCCTTGTCATTTTGACACGTGGAAATCCTATTGGCTCTTCCGTTTGATTTGGCGCGCCACGTCATTTGACACATGGCACCAAACTGGGCCTCTAGGAAGATGGCATACTGGGCCTAATAAAGTGGGCTCGTCATTTGTAGCCCAACTAAATGGGATAGCCCAATGGATTAAGGCTTATTTATTTAATTCATATATATTGGACTTATAATTAATCCAATTATATTAGTCCAATAAATTTATTTGAACTAATATATCTTGAATTTTAAAATATAGTCCAAATTATTTTACGAATTTAATTCCAATAATCATATGCCTACAAATGCCCCCTACTTCAAGACTAGTCAAATTTCTATATTTTTTTTTGAAAACTATGCTTGAAGTATGGATTTATGTTGACATGAGGACGTATCCTTAAGGTCTAAGTTGGATTCTAAGTATCTGCTGAAGGAATCGATTTCAATTCTTGAAATTCTATTTGAAGTCTGCAACTTAGAATCCATTCAAATTGTATACTGCATATCTCCAACTTAGAATCCATTAAGGAATCAATTTACGTCTCCAACTTCAACTTGGGAACATAAGAGTTAAATCACGCACAATTGATCCCACATCTAATCACGTATTATTAACGCCTCCTCTCCGCAATCTATATAAACCCTTGTGCTCGTATTTGTTAAGCATCAATTCGCAGTATTTGCAAGCCACTTGAGTCTATTTTTGTGGACTCGGAAGCATTAACGCGAAGGTAATTTCTTATTCTTATCTTGTGCTTCTCTTCTTTGTTTTAATTTTAGTCTCTTTTTTTTAGAAGTGACTTCGTCAAACTACGAAGTCCTCTTTAAGTTCGAGACGAAGGCCTTTAAAAGTTCGTGATGAAGATCTTTAAAACTTGCGGCGGCAAACCATAAAAGTTTGCGATGAAGACCTTTAAACTTTGTGGCAAAGACCGCAATGATCCTTAAAAGCTCGCGATGAATGCCTTAAAAATTTGCGGTGAAGCCCATAAAAGTCAGCGATGAAGAACTTTAAAAATTCGTGGCGAATATCCTTAAAAGTTCGCGATGAAGACCTTACAAATTTGAGGCCCATAAAAGTCTGCGATGAAGACCTTTAAAAATTCGTGGCGAAGATCCTTAAAAGTTCGCATAAAGATCCTTAAAAGCTCGTGAAGACCTTTAAAAGCATGCAATGAAGGCTCTTAAAAATTCGTGGTAGAAATCTTTAAAAGTCGGCAGTGGGGACTCCTTAAAGTTTGCGACGAGCACCTTCACAAGCACCTTTAAAATTTTGAAACATACGCCTTTTAAAAGTTCGGAACGAAAACCTTAAAACTCCGAATTTCTTTAAAAGTTCGTGACGAACACCTTTAAACGTTCGCAACGAATTTTTTTTTAAAAGTCCGACACAAACATCCCTTTTTTTTACGTCTAAGGCGGTTTTTTTTCTTATTCATGCTCTCTTTCAAGATTGTGATTGTTACTCTTCCCTTTTGACCTAGGTACTAACAACTTTTTTTATGCAAATTGAACACGATTTACTTCAGAGACTCATCATCCTCTTCCTCCACGTCCAAGTACCTTGTAATTTCAGAGCACAAAGATAGTAAAACGGAGACCAGATTACTAGTTGATACACCACTGACCGGATTATATGCAGCTTCGTGGACATCCTTGGCAAATCCATTTCATTTGATAGATTAGACCTTTGAAAACACCAAACGTAAATTCAAGGCATGGACTCTCCGTTCCCCTAATCACAAAGTTAAAAATGTGGCAAGTTCTCTCCCATGCTTAGGACGACGAATCCTCAAAGGAGAAGTATACTGGAGTGATTCCTTAACTTTTGATGGCGAATTTCATTATATCCCCGGCTATTGAGAGTGGACCGAAGATACTCTTAGTAGGAACCATCGAGCGTTGAGGGCCACCAATATTTACGATGTTGTCTATGCCTCATTGTTTACTTATGATCATTCTACAAGCATCATGCAAGCCTTTTGTGAGTCTTGGCGTCCTCTAACAAACACGTTACTTACCTCAGGTGGAGAGTTATTCATATCCCTTTGGGATTTGTGCACTATTAGAGGTCTGCCTTTAATGGGGTCTCCTTATGAGGAATTTATTCCAAATATTCGAGAACTTACAGGTGCTTACGATAAGGATAAAATGTTCCTTCCACAAGCCTGTCAGCAATTGTTTGATGCATATCACCAACTCCGAGAGGGAAACGCTAAAAATCATAACGTCCTTGTAAGAAGATGGATCGAGTTTTGGAGCAAAAAGGTTTTAAAGTATGAGCAACCTCCAGCGAGAAAGGAAAGAAGTCAGCTCGTCCCAAATCAACACACAACCCTACTGGATCCATATGTAAAATGGTCAATTGGTCGGAAGTTGAAGATGCATTATTTGTTAAACTTGGTGTTGGAAGTGACAAGAAAGATGAAGTATACTTGGTTGCTTTTTTATCATGTTGGTTTTGTGTCTTTGCGCTCCCTACAAAAGAAGGCGACTTTATTCAGCCTGAGACTTTCAAGATTGCAGGCCTTCTAGCGTGTGGGCAAAGAATTAACCTCGCCGTTCCAGTCTTAGCTAGCATTTACAGAGGATTAAACACAATTTCAAATGGCTCACTACTCGATTCTTCTAGAGTTTACTTTCCAATTCATTATATGTACGGTTGGTTGGCCCGCTACTTCAAGACTCATTTTGCTCTAACGAATAGGCCGACTACTCCTCTGATGGCCATATACTCAGGTGAGGGAACATCGAGATACTTTGGGAATGATGACGCGAGAAAACATATTCATGGAGGAGAAAGTGCCGTATGGACTTCCACAATGCCAAGCAATCCTCAACCGTATTATTATCGTGATGATGGAAATGAGGAAGAGTCCGAGTCAAATTATTTTATTAGTATTCACTCGAATTAACTTCCTTTGAGAAATGGATCGACCTTCATCGTGGATCCTTATAGCCCTCATTGTTTCAGTCGTCAATTCGTTTTTTATCAAGACATCCCCGATTGCTTGGATCAAGATTTTCGTGAGTGCTCTTTAGACAAAGGATTGGAACTTTTACGAATTTGTTTTTAGTCTAAAAGTAGGTCAAATGCCACATTTCCCCCCTATTATGCCCAAGATGAAGAAGCATGTCTCGTCCGATTATAAGTCTTGATGGGAAAGAGTGCATGAACGCTTCCTTGAAAACCACTTACAATCTTTGGTGAATACCGTTAGGCCAGTTACTACTACGCCTTCAGAGATCACGCCTCAAGAGCATAACAGGGAGGGAAAGCCTCCTACTTTAAAATCCAAAGTGGTTGTACCATGCGACGTCAAGGGACCTCCATATAAAGAATTTCAAAAGAAGGTCCTTGTTCAGACCCATCAAGCCAACGAGGGTTCCTTTCCATTAGGTACCATTGTTTCTAACTCCAACAAACGTCCGTCCCAAAATGAGAGTGATAGTAGTCATGGAGATCAAAACTTCAAGCGGGTGAAGCCATATTCTAACAAACAAGGAGATGCTAATTTGGGTGTAGTCGAGATTACTGACAACATCGATAGTGCTTCAAAGACTTTGACGTCTATCAAAGAGGTAACGATTAAAATCTTCATATTATTTTATAATATCCAAGTAGTTTAACTGATTATATATCCTTTTCTATGCAGGAAAATGGTGTTCATATTTCAATGGCGTCCCACCAAAGCAAGCCCCAGGGTAGTAGCGAATTTGCCGCGAAGCCAGACTCGAGGAAATCACTTCCAATAGCTAAGTTAGACCTAGAGGAAACTTCCATTCCTAGTCTTGGAGCGAAATCAGGGCCTAATTTTCACCAACGATCAGCACCAACCATGTCTATATTTGATGGAAGAAAGGTTGTCTTGACTCTTCGCAAGGATTTCATTCTAAATGCCTGGGCTAAAATTCATGCCAAACTAAAGGACCTTACCGCAGACAATGCTTCTTCTCTTCAATTCAAGATCGAAGTAATTCTCGAGGAGATGGACGGAAAGGGTGTGGATATTTCCCCTCTAAAAGGACTATTGACGTCTTTCTTTGAGTTGCCACTGTATTGGTAGAAAAGAGTTTCACACGTAAGCCAACTTTTGACAACTCAGCCAGTTACGTGGACACATGAGAACGCAATATCTGGATGTGATTCTTTGAAGAGGTACGGAAAAAGAGGCACGATTCAATAAACCCTCAAGCTTATCAGCCACGGGAAACTCAACCTGATCAAAACAGGGAAGAGGCACGGTCAAAATGAATCTAGAAAAAGCTACGGGCAGATTCAAGGGCCCACAATTGACTACTCGAACGTTATGTAACTGTACCCTAATTATCGTTATCCTTTGTAACGCCTCGTTAATGTCATAATTAGCCATTAAGGAGCAACCATAGCAAGAGTTGTATGTTATATCAAGGAATCTCCTATATAAAGGAGGGGAATGCAGCTTGTAAAGGCATCTGATTCTCGAATATAATTGACTTCACTTTTCTATATTTCTACAATATTGTCTATTATTCATTATTCTCTATTTCCTTGATTATCAGTAACCCGGGTTCATCCTAAAAATAGCTTTAGTCAAAGGGTCTAATTCTTTGGTTAAACAAATTGGTTCTGTTGCCGGGAATCTGATAATCTTTGTTTTCTTTTCAAGTGACATCCTCTAAACTATGTCAAACTCCAACGACCACAACCAGCAAAGAAGTGGAACCCCAGTTCCATCGCCTTCAGGAACCCCACGTGGTTCAAGGGAAAAATCCCCAAAAAGATCCAATAACAACAACGGTGATAATGATCAAACTGTGGAATAAGATCGTGTAAAGCAAATGATTGCAGAGTATGTGAGCCAAGCTTTGCAAGTATTTGTGAGAGGATTACCGATGGTATAGGTAGGAGATACTCCTAATGAATCTCTCGAAACGAGACCAGGTATATCTAATAACTCAGAATTACANTGACATCCTCTAAACTATGTCAAACTCCAACGACCACAACCAGCAAAGAAGTGGAACCCCAGTTCCATCGCCTTCAGGAACCCCACGTGGTTCAAGGGAAAAATCCCCAAAAAGATCCAATAACAACAACGGTGATAATGATCAAACTGTGGAATAAGATCGTGTAAAGCAAATGATTGCAGAGTATGTGAGCCAAGCTTTGCAAGTATTTGTGAGAGGATTACCGATGGTATAGGTAGGANACTGAAGTACCACCTATCATCAAAGGCATTGATGTTGATAGGTATTCTCAACAACCTTAGAAGACAAGTGCGACACCCTTGCCTATACCCAAGAAGTTTAAAATGCCTAACGTTCCCAAATATGATGGAACAACTGACCCACGTGATCATGTGACTGCTTTCACTACTGGAGTAAAAGGCAACGACTTAACAAAACAAGAGATTGAATCAGTCCTTGTCAAAAAATTTGGGGAAACACTTACCAAAGGAGCCCTGACCTGATATTATCTTCTCCCAAAAAATTCTATTGACTCTTTTGCTGAGCTTGCAGATTCATTTATAAAAGCACACTCTGGTGCACAACAAGTTGAGAAAAGAATGGAAGACATATTTAAAATAAAACAAGGAGACACGAAACTACTCCGTGAGTTTGTAGACAGGTTTCAACGAGAAAGAATGCAGTTACCCAGGGTGCCTGATAATTGGGCAGCCATGGCATTTGCAAGCAACCTAAATGATAAAATCTCAGAAGCCACGAGACGACTTAAGAAAAGTCTAACAGAATTCCCCGCTACAACATGGAACAATGTGTATAACAGGTATAGTACTAAACTCAGAATAGAAGAAGATATCATTGCTCGTTCGAGATATGAAGATCATTCTAGATCCAAACGTCCTGAATCAGATAGAAGATCGGGTAAAAACAGGTACGATCCTTACTTAGGACCCTCGGGACGCGATATTCGTCCCAGGTTTGAAAACACTAGGTCAGACTATACATCACAAGGAAGAGACGTAGTCTCATCCTTGTCTAGATCCAGAAAAGATCGAGATGAACGACCTAGAGGTAATACTCAAATTGAGGATCATACCCTTAATGTAAGTACTACTGAACTTTCTCAATATTGAGGAACATGGGAGACAAGGTTAAGTGGCCCAAAGAGATGCGGTCAAATCCAAGTAGAAGGAACGCAGATCACTGGTGTGAATTCTATAACGATCATGGGCACAAGACTGCGGATTGCATATTTTTACTGGGTGAAGTAGAAAATTTATTGAAACGGGGCTATTTAACAGATTTGCTTAGTGATAAAGGTAAACATGCATATATGAAGAACATGCAGGAGCCCCCAAAGCCTCCTTCTCCAAAACGAATCGTCAACGTGATACACGGAGGTGAAGAAGTAAATGGAGTGGTCTGCAAAACAACCACAAAGTTCACAATTACACATGGAAAACAGGCTTGTGAAAATATGGAAGAGGACGATATAACCTTCGATGATGCAAATATCGGCGGATTAATTCTTTCTCACAACGATGCTCTAGTAATATCTTTACTTATTCATGACACTAATGTAAAAAGAGTGTTGATTGATCCAGGCAGTTCAGTCAATATCATTTTGCTAAGAGTCGTGGAAGAAATGCTACTGCGGAATCAAGTAATCCCAAGGGCACGAGCCATATTAGGTTTTGATAACTCTACGGTTATGACAAAAGGAGAAATTGAGCTTAACACTTATGCCGAGAGGGTGATCAAAAGTACCAGGTTCCAAGTCATCAATACTGACATAGATTATAACGTGATCGTGGGAAGGCCATGGATCCACGACACGAAAGAAATACCCTCCACGTTGCATCAGGTAATTAAATTCCCCTCTGAATGGGGGATTCAGCAAATTAGAGGCGATCAACAGACCGCAAGAAATATAAACTTTGTGGTACACTACGACAACAAAATAGAGGTGGAAGAATTGCAGGTAAAGGGAATCACCCAAGCAGGTAACGCCTCCCAAACAGGCATGGAAGAAATTACTACCCAAATAGGTACGGAAGGTATTATTGCTGAACAAGTATGAAAAAAATACCTACGAGAAGAAGAATCAATTTACCACGGAAGGTGTACTATACCACACATATGCAGATTCCAGACCAGACGTCATTCATGAACCGGAGGAAGATGAGCACATCAAAAAAACTACGGAGGAGCTCGAAGCTGTTCCATTATCTGAACAAAAGCTTGAGCATAAAGTGTATATAGGCACGAGGCTGGGCCCCGTTCTAAGAGGTAAGTTAATTGATTATTTAAAGGCTAACGCAGACTGCTTTGCGTGGTCCCACTCAGATATGACAAGCATCCCACCAGAAGTGATGACTCATAAACTAAATGAAGATCTATCCTTCGTACCTGTTAAGCAGAAGAAAGAAAGCAAGGACCATTCAAGAACCAAGTGATCAACGAAGAGGTACAGAAACTCTTGAAGATTGGTTCGATACGAGAGGTAACGTACCCTAACTGCTAGAAAACACCGTGGTAGTACCTAAAAAGAATGGCAAATGGAGAGTATGCGTAGATTATACTAACTTAAATAAAGCATGCCCCAAAGATTCATTCCCATTGCCACATATAGATCAAATGATTGATGGCACAACAGGTCATGAATTATTGAGCTTCTTAGATGCATATTCTGTTTATAATCAGATTAAAATGAATCCCTCAGATGAGAAAAAAACTTCCTTTATTACAAACAGGGGGACTTACTGTTATAAAGTTATTCCTTTTGGCTTGAAAAACGCTGGAGCCACCTATCAAAGGTTAGTGACTAAAGTGTTCCAAGAATGTCTTGGAAAGACGATGGAAGTCTATATTGATGATATGTTGGTAAAATCAACACAAGCACAAGACCATTTTCAGCATCTCTCTACTGCTTTTGATATTTTATGCAGGTATAATGTGAAGCTAAATCCAGAGAAATGCGCTTTTGGAGTGCAATCAGGTAAATTTTACAGAGGAATAGAGGTAAATCCATCTCAAATTAAAGTTATAGAGGAAATACCTGATATTTTAACAAATAAAAAGGAAGTTCAAAGACTAACAGTGAGAATAGGAGCTTTGGGAAGGTTTATTTCTAAGTCTTCCGAAAAAAGTTTTAAATTCTTCTCAGTTCTCAAAAAGCAGAATCAGTTCGAATGGACTGAAGAATGTCAGCAAGCCCTCAAGAATATGAAGATTTATCTATCGAAACCACCACTGCTTTCAAAACCAAAATAAGGGGAAAGATTGTACATCTACCTGACTATCTCAGAAATGGCTGTAGTGCAGTACTGGTAAGATAAGAAAAAGGTAAACAATCACCTATCTATTATGTAAGTAAAACTTTACTAGATGCTGAGACTAGATATCCACATATGGAAAAGTTAGCCTTCGCTTTAATAATGGCATCTAGAAAATTATGACCATATTTTCAATGCCACCCCATCACAGTTATGACTTCATATCCTTTAAGAAATATTTTGCATAAACATGAATTGTCAGGGAGATTAGCCAAGTGGGCCATAGAATTAAGTGAGCATGAAATGATCTATCAGCCTAGGACTGCAATTAAATCTCAAATACTAGCTGATTTTGTTGCTTACTTTAGTAATAGCATTGTACCTAAAGTAGAAAAAGAGTTACAACTCTTTAACGGTGCTAATCCAGGCCTATGGACCTTGTTCACCGATGGTTCCTCAAATATAAAAGGTGTCGGCTTAGGCATAGTCTTAATATCACCCACGGATGAAATGACACGCCAAGCTATCAAGTGTTATCCTATAACTAAAAATGAAGCAGAGTACGAAGCTGTTATTGCACGGATTGAACTCGCACGAGATTTCTCAATCGAGAAAATTGTGATCAACAACGACTCCCAACTGGTAGTAAATCAGATACAGGGGACTTACGTTGCTCGAGAGACTCGAATGCAACAGTATCTTGAAAAAGCACGAGAGCTCGTGAGACAATTCAAAACATGGAAGGTAATGCCAATACTTAGAGAGGAAAATGCAGAAGAAGATGCATTAGCTAACCTCGCTGGAGTCACGGAAGTAACAAACAAAGACAATGCAATTATCATCCAACTATTTCATTCAATGATCGACCAGGACAGGAATGAGGTAACTTTCAACAACTTAACCTGGGACTGGAGAAACAAAATTCTTAATCTTTTGCAGAATGGCACCGTACCTGAAGACAAGAAAGCAACTCAAGCACTTCGTTGCAAAGCTGCACGGTACTGCCTTATTCACAACTCTCTTTATCACAAGATGTTCGGAGGACCCCTAGCTAAATGCCTCGGACCTAACCAAACGAAATTTGTGATGAAAGAAGTCCACGAAGGACACTGTGGAAATCACTCAGGGGCGAGATACTTAGTGAAAACCCTAATCAGCGCTGGGTACTATTGGCCTAAGATGGAAGAAGAAGCCGAAAACTTCATATCCAAATGTGACAGGTGCCAAAGGTTTGCCAATAACATGCATCGACCAGCGGAATTATTGCATCCAATAATATTCTCATGGCCTTTCATGAAATGGGGTATGGACATAGTGGGACCTCTTCCCACCGCTAAAGGACAGGTACGATTTTTGCTCATGCTAACCGACTATTTTACAAAGTGGGTAGAGGCAGGAGCGTTCAAACAAGTGTGAGAAAAGGAAGTTAAAAGCTTCTTATGGTGGAACATAATATGCCGCTTTGGAATACCAAAAGAAATCGTGTGCGCTAATGGCCCACAATTCATAGGCTCGCAAATCAAAGAATTCTTCGAAAGTTAGAAAATCAAGCGGATCACTTCAACGTCGTACCACCCCGTGTCTAATGGTCAAGATGAGTCAACGAATAAGGTCATCATCAACAATCTAAAGAAGCGGCTGGATAAAGCCAAATGAAACTAGCCTGATGAGTTACCAGCGGTACTATGGGCATACAGAACAACTTCAAAAATAGCCACGTGGGAAACTCCGTTCACACTTGTTTATGGCTCAGAAGCCTTAATACCTGTGGAGATTGGCGAACCAAGCATAAGGTTCTCAACAGCCATGGAGGGAGAAAACAACGACGAATTGAGGACCAATCTGGACCTGCTTGAACCACGAAGAGAATCAGCACTAGATGGCAGCTCAAAAACAAATCATAGAGCGTTATTACAACTGTAAAGCTCATCTCAGGTACTTCAAAACTGGGGACTTCATCCTCAAACAAGTCTTTCAATCAACGAAAGAAGCAGGTGCAGGAAGCTAAATCCAAACTGGGAAGGACCTTACAAAATCCGAGGCATAGCTAGGAAAGGCGCCTATGAGTTGGAAGCTATGGACGACAGAGTTCTACCAACAAGCTGGAACGCCATCCACCTAAAGAAGTATTACTTCTAAAGGAAAAGAATACTCCCGTCAGGTATCGCACGTTCAATTTTATTTTGAACATTTCAAAATTTTTACTAACTTTTTTAGATGATAGGAATAAAGCTAACCCATCACCAGATGATGATATTAGACTTGCAAAGACGCGAGGAAATAATGCAATTCCCGGTCTAGGGTTACACTTTCTGATGGACGTTTTAAAAGGGTTAAGCAGTCATCATCTAAAAAACTATATACCTTCGAGTCCGAAATGTTTTTCCTTTTCAGGAAAAGGACCACAAGGAAGGAATAATCACGTGCTCGAGATTCATTGTTCAAATCTCAAACACTTGGGGGACTATACAGTATGGAAGGCTAAGACGAAGAAAAGAAGACTATCAGAAAGTCAAAAGCTCGAGCCTAAAGACCCATCTACCCAATGAGACAAGTGATACGAGCAGAATCGAGAGAAATCAAAAGATTCATTCAAATACAAAGCCTAATGTAAAAGCCAAAACCTTCGAACATGTTCAGGTTGAAAGGCAAACTATTAGTCACGAGAAAGAATGTACATCTTTATACTTATTCAAAGTTGTTGTAACAAAAACAGTTAGGGGTAAAAGATCATCATCAGTGTACTCCTTCAAAAAACTATTATCAAATAAAACAATTATGGATGAAAGATCTAAATCCTTGTATTTGTTCAGAAAACTGTTATCAAATAAAAATAGTTACGAATAAGAAAACATTTCCCCCGTACTTATTAGAAAATTGTTTCCAACGAAAACAGTTGCAGGTAAAAACCTCAATCTTTATAAAAACTGTTACTAGTAAAAAACAGTTGTTCCCTTGTATTAATATCGAAAAACTGTTACCTACGAAAAACAGTTAAGAAATACAAGAGTATATCAAATCGATTAAACAAAAACAGTTGCAACATGCGTTTTAGACGATAATCAAACACATGTAAAAATGTCATGAAATTTCAAACAAAAAACTTTCCTTGGAAACATTCTTAAACATGTGTAAAAATTCATATCACTCTATTGCATTATCATGAAGTGGAGACGTCTTCTTCATGTAAATTATAAAGGGGCCTCTTTCATAAATTATGCCTACTACAAAAAGGCACACATTTAATATGACACCGTGCCTATTACAAAAAGGTACGAGTAATCTAAAGCATTCTACATGCAAAACGCAGAGGTAAAACTAAAACCTTGAAAAATGAAGCATGCAAAAGACTTAAAGAGAAACAAAAACTCAACAAAAGTCATATTAGCATTAATATATTAAAACGGCTAAGCAAAAAACTAAGTATTAACTTATACTTAGTCGTATGGAATTTTTATATATACATTGAGGTGCCCCTAAGTTGTCATTTGGGGACTTTAAATAAATCCAAATTTACCCCCGATGAGACTGGGGGTAACCACCAATTGATACAAAGAAAAAAAAAGGGATGAACCAACTAAATTTCTTCAAGAGAGGGGTTGACTTCACTGGCAGAAGGAGCGGGAGAAATTAGCGATGAAGAGGCACGAGCGGCTGGAGTCTCACCATCAGGTGAAGAAAGGTTATGACCTTTTTGAGCCTTCTCCATGGATTCCTTGGTTTTAGCTATTTCAGCACTAAGGTCGAAACCCTCTTGACTCATTTTCGACAATGTGTCAAGGCGAGAATTCATGTACGCCCAGCTCACATCAACAACAGCCACCTCTTCAAGATCTTCATAATCCCTTGCCCATACTTGAAGCTCAGCTCTCAATCCGTCTTTCTCCGCTTCCGCAACTTCATGGCGGCCCTTAACGGTACAATCGACTCCTCTAGAGTTTGAGATTTATCTAAAGCCTTACGCAGGTCCTCTTGAGTACGAGTGAGTGATTGCACGAGCTCTCCTGAGTACTCCTACTTCTGCCCCAACAAGTTTTTCAAGTCTTTAATCTCCTCTGAGGCGCGGGACAGCTGCTCAGCAAACGAGGACTCCAGAACACTCTTGTCTTTATCACCCTGATTGGAAGAAGCCTTATCTACTGCCAGTTCTGCTTCCATGAGCCTCATCTGCCCCTTCAAGGTACTCCTTTCCTCTTCTAAAGCGTCCATGTCAACCTTAGGCTATCATACTGTGCTTTTCAATTATCAGCATCGACCTGTAACTTTTTTGTCTCCTGGTCCGTGTTTGAGATCCTCTTCATGAGCTCCATGCCTATAAGGTTAATCTGCAAGAAATAAACCAGTCATACATGGTAAATTTCATATATGAAAATGAAAGAGGATAGCCTGCATCGTACCTTCAAAGAAGTATGCACGACCCCATTGGCCCATGTAAGAGCACCGTGGCTGGATATCTTGGCTTTCTCAGAGGGACCTATCAAAGGCTTGAGCCATACTTCGGGCTCACTCGTTTTCTTGAAAATATTCCCCTCAGCTGGAATCTCTATTACCACATGTCATATCTCTCTGCTGGAAGACCCTACTTCCCTAACGGAAGGCATGGAAGCAGGCAGAGATGAAACAACAACATGCACGGAGGGTTGAGGAGCTGGAAAAACCACGGGCAAAGCAGCAAGAGAGGAGGGTTGAAGAGTCGAGGAACTTACGGGCAAAGAAACAGCAGAAGCCGAAATAGCCAAAGGAACATATGAGACAACTTCTCTCAAAGAAGCAGGAAAGACAGTAGCCAGAGGGACATCGTCAGGAGCAAGGTCAACACCTTCATGAAACAGGCAATCCACAGACTTATGAATAGGGGAATGTGAAACATCATCAAGAGTAGAGGGCTCAATCACAGACACGGAAGGCAAGGTTAAGGGTGTAAGCTCATCATCTGAAACCACCCGCCTTCTCCGTGGCCTGTGCACTAAAGTACCTTCTTCTTCTTCTTCTAAGGAACGAGACTCACCAATATTCCTCTTTGAGGAAGATGCACCAACAATAAATTTTTGGTCCTGAGCCAAAGAAATCTTCGGGATTGATGAAGCAGACATCCCACAAGCGGATAACCCTATTAAAAGGGAAAAAGTTAAAAAACAAAGAAAGAAGAGACTTGAGTAAGGAAAGAATCAAGAACAAGAGCTTCACTTACCGTGGGTCTTTACATGCCAACCATACCTCCCAACGAGGTACTTCCAAGATCTCTCTTCTAAAAGAGCAACAAACAACAATTTTTCTACCCAATCACGGATACCGGAGACATTCTCAACAGTATCCATGATTGCTGNGGAGGGTTGAGGAGCTGGAAAAACCACGGGCAAAGCAGCAAGAGAGGAGGGTTGAAGAGTCGAGGAACTTACGGGCAAAGAAACAGCAGAAGCCGAAATAGCCAAAGGAACATATGAGACAACTTCTCTCAAAGAAGCAGGAAAGACAGTAGCCAGAGGGACATCGTCAGGAGCAAGGTCAACACCTTCATGAAACAGGCAATCCACAGACTTATGAATAGGGGAATGTGAAACATCATCAAGAGTAGAGGGCTCAATCACAGACACGGAAGGCAAGGTTAAGGGTGTAAGCTCATCATCTGAAACCACCCGCCTTCTCCGTGGCCTGTGCACTAAAGTACCTTCTTCTTCTTCTTCTAAGGAACGAGACTCACCAATATTCCTCTTTGAGGAAGATGCACCAACAATAAATTTTTGGTCCTGAGCCAAAGAAATCTTCGGGATTGATGAAGCAGACATCCCACAAGCGGATAACCCTATTAAAAGGGAAAAAGTTAAAAAACAAAGAAAGAAGAGACTTGAGTAAGGAAAGAATCAAGAACAAGAGCTTCACTTACCGTGGGTCTTTACATGCCAACCATACCTCCCAACGAGGTACTTCCAAGATCTCTCTTCTAAAAGAGCAACAAACAACAATTTTTCTACCCAATCACGGATACCGGAGACATTCTCAATAGTATCCATGATTGCTGAGAGAAGAAGAAACAAATACGGTGTTAATAAAACATATCAAGTCAAAACGAGGAAAATAAATGTGAGCTAAATCATACTCACATGCGCGATTCCACTTCTCAGGGAAGGGAAGATTTTCTTCATCCACTAAACCAACAGTGGGTACAACAACATACCGGAGGTACCAACCCCTATCCTTATCATCTCCAGGGGTTACCAGCACTCTTTTGCTTCTAGCAGTCAGAGTAAAAACCCCTTCACGAAATAAGGTAGGAGAGTAGAGATGAATAAGATGGTTGAAAGTAAAAGGCACCGAGGCTAAAGAAGCCAAACTCCTAAGACATGCGACAACTCGCCACATAAGCGGACCAACTTGTCCTAAGCAGATATTGAAAAAATGGCAGAATTCAATTATGACTAGGTCTATGGGGGTCTAAACCCTATAGTGAAAGGGTACGTATAAGCAAAAGAATATCCCGTCTTATAAGACGTTATTCTCTGATTACTATTCAGAATATAGACAGGGAAATCAGGCCTCCAAAAACACTCCCTACGAACAAGGAAAATTTGTCCCTCAGTTATAAGAGTTGGATACCTTTCGACACTCTCAAGGGAATAAGATTGGTCTACAAGAACTTGACTATCTCTAGCAAAAACAAACTCAGCAGGGACAATTTCATCAACTCCAAGTTCACTAAGGCGTTCACATCTACCTCTAGACAAAGACCGAGAAACCCTAAACCTCAGAGAAACTAGAGATCTAGTAGAAGGAGAAGGAACTATCTGAGAAGAAGAGGATCCTCTCAAAGGAATGGATCCTAGACTTCTAAGTCTACCACCCCTCTAACTCCTAGTCGGAGCAGAAGATGGCGTTAAATTTTCAATATCTATTACTCCCTGAGGTAGGTTTGATGAAGACATGTTTACAAAGGCAAGAAGAAAGTTCTTTACAAAAGACGAAGTTAGAAAGTGTTTCGTGGAAGAAAAGAAAGGAAGAAAGGTATTTATACTTGAGGACAACCGTCAAACATGGGGAAAAAAGAAAAATAATGATGAAAAATCATAATTGAATATGTCACTTCGGGACTGACACTACCGCAAAAAGCCCTAAAAGGTGCCGAGTAAATGCAGAACCAATCCAAAAAGGACACGTGGTATGAGCATTAAATGGAAGTGACAAACGACGCCTATGGTGTAGAGAAGGAAACAATGTTTCGAGGAAAAGTGGCGGCAAAATATTCCCTCCATAAATGAATATCCACTTACCAAATATTAATCGATAAATATATGGTAAGTGGGGGGGCTGTCTGTATTGGTAAAAAAGAGTTTCACACATAAGCCAACTTTTAACAACTCAGCCAGTTACGTGGACACAGGAGAACGCGACAACTGAATGTGATTCTTTGAAGAGATACAGAACAAAGAGGCACGATTCAATAAACTCTCGAGCTTATCAGCCACGGGAAACTCAACTTGATCAAAACAGGGAAGAGGCATGTTCAGAATGAATCTAGACAAAGCTACGGGCAAATTCAAGGGCCCACAATTGATTACTCGAACGTTATGTAACTGTACCCTAATTACCGTTATTATTTGTAACGCCTCATTAATGTCATAATTAGCCATTAATGAGCAACCATAGCAAGAGTTGTACGTTATATCAAGGAATCTCCTATATAAGGGAGGGGAATGCAGCTTGTAAAGACATCTGATTCTCGAAAATAATTGACTTCGCTTTTCTATATTTCTACAATATTGTCTATTATTCATTTTCTCTATTTTCTTGATTATCAGTAATCCGTCTTCATCCTAAAAATAGATTTAGTCAAAGGGTCTAATTCTTTGGTTAAACAGCCACATCATATGACCAGCCACGGTCAACTCTTTCTGACAAGGTTGTGGATGTTGAAAAATCAGAGTCATTTTTATACGCCAAGGAACAATTTGATCTTGTCTTGATTGAGAAAGGGGAGAAGGCCAAGAAATTATCTGCTGCAAGTCTATCTCTCAAAGAGGCCAAGGAGAAGGTGAAACAGTTAAGATCTCTTCGAGGTGTTGCCAAGAAAGAGGTTGAAGAGATTGAATCTAGAGTCTCATCTACTGAAGAGGAGTATCGTAGATGTTCTGATGTTTCCTTGGCAACTGCTGATGACTTGGCCGATGTGGAGATGAAGAAACAACACCTAGAGGAAACTCTTAAAGACTTGGCCAATTACAATTTTTGTTTAGATTAGTCAATATAGAGTATTTTATTCACTGTTTTTTCGCATTTGATTAACTAGCGGCTATTCTTAGGAATGAAAACTCTATCTATATTATTTTATATCACGCATTTTCATTAATGCCCCTTCTTTCTTTGCGGTTCAATATCAATAGTTCTTTGCTTATTATGATGTACTGATATCCCCATGATGGAACTTGAATTTTTTTAACATGTCGTTGGCGTTCATGTCTCGAAGTTCTCTGTATCTGGAAATACATCCTCCTTCTTTGAGGATAATATTGTTCATCATCTTTGCACCTTTTGTGGTGGGAGATATATATCTCAATGTGAGAACGTTAAAAGTATGTGCCATTTAGTATTCTTTTAGAAACTAAACTTTAAAATACAAGACATATCCAAAATTCAGAATCAAACACCTTCAGAATTATCGCAAGTAATATTTTGACACCAACTTTAGATTCCACCACGTTGAAAATTTCAGATTTGTGCAGTCTCACTAAAAAAATTCATATCTTGGTGTATGAATGTTGAAATCATAAACCGCTTGATTCTACGGAAAATAAACTTCGAGATGTAGGACATATCCAAAATTAAGAATCAAATAATTTGATAATCGTCCCATATATTATTTTGAATCTAACTTTAGATTTCAACACGTTGATAGTTTCAGATTTGCGCGACTTCACCAAAACTTTTATATCCTGATCTAGGAATGTCGAAATCACAGACCATTTAATTTCTTGGAAAATAGACTTCGAGATATAGGACATATCCAAAATTCGGAACCAAACAATTTGAGAATCGTCCCAAATGTTATTTTGAATCTAACTTTAGATTCCGCCATGTTGACAGTTGTAGATTTGCGCGACTTCACCAAAACTTTTATATCTTGATGTGGAATGTCGAAATCATAAACCGTTTGATTTCTTGGAAAATAGACTTCGAAATCTAGGCCATATCCAAAATTCGGAATCAAACAATTTGAGAATCGTCCCAGATGTTATTTTGAATCTAACTTTAGATTCCGACATGTTGACAGTTTTAGATTTGTGCGACTTCACTAAAAATTTTATATATTGATGTGGAAGCCTCGATATTGTAAGACCTTTTTAATTTTCAAAAATTGAAATTCAAGAGCTTCATTCTCACCAAATATCTTGGGTCCAAGTCTTAGTGAATTTGAAATGTCGTGAAGGCAAACCAAAAAAAAACTTGCAGGTTTGGCGAACGTGAAGGCATAACGAATCCCCGGACTTCAATGCAAATGTTTGGCAACAAAGATATTAATCATTTCATTGAATACGCCAATTTACCATAGCGGCTTGCCCCCTTTAAATCAAATAGAATCCATAGTTTAACAGAAGAATGGAATCCAAACTCAATTTTTTAATACTGATTGAATGAATTACATTCCATCGTACTTCATTCAGGCAAGGATTGGGGATTATGTATCTTTTGAACTTATGCGACTGAACTCAGAATGAAACTCTAAGCTACCAACGTACCTCAATGAAGAGGATCAAGTCATATCGTAGTTCAGAATGGGTGATTTTCTTTTTCTTTTTTATTTTTTTTATGTCCTAACTTTTGCCTAGACCGCCTCTTTCGAGGTTTTCAACCTAGCATACCTTTTTTATTTTTTTTATGTCCTAACTTTTGCCTAGGCGGCCTCTTTCGAGGTTTTCAACCTAGGGGACCCTTTTTGTGTGTGGGTCGTACACAGTTTAGACTCATACGGTCCAGCAGTGTAGGAACATGCAGTTTAGGATCATGCGTCAAGGAGCGTGGCACATCAAGGATAATACTTCTTCAAAAACTTGCCATTGATAGGGACGATTCTCATGCCATCTGCATCAACCATCTTGTAAGCCCCACTTGAACAAGCTTCTTGCATGACATAAGACCCATCCCATTTTGAAGTGAACTTCCCTACAGGTTTATGAGAAGTAATGATGGGTCTTCTTATGGCAAGGACTTGATCTCCTACTTGAAAGGATCTCGGGCGAACTCTCTTATTGAAGATGCGAGACAATCGAGCTTGATAGCATTCAAGACTCTGTTGAGCATCCAACCTCTTCTCATCAAGAGCCTCCAACTCTGCTAATTGAAGTCGAGCATTTTCTTCATCAGTGATCCCTTCTTGAATAGCCAGTCGTAATGAAGGTATTTGACGCTCAAATGGTAAGACGGATTCGACTCCATAAACGAGTGCATAAGGGGTCGCTTGTGTTGGCGTGCGATGAGTTGTCCTATATGCCCACAGAGCTTCCTCCATACGGTCATTCCAATCTCGTTTGGATTTGGAGACGACTTTCTTTAGCAAGTTGCATAGAGTTTTATTGAATACTTCAGCTAGACCATTGGCGGCAGCGTTGTACATCGAAGAGTTACGTTGCTTGAACCCAAAGAGATCACAAACCATTTTCATCAATCTATTATCGAATGGCTTTCCATTATCCATTATTATGTAACGAGAAATGCCAAAGCGATAGATTATGTTTACTCGGATGAAACTTGCAACATTTTCCTTCTTTACCTACTTAAGAGCAAAAACTTCATCCCATTTTGAGAAGTAATCAGTTGCAGCCAAGATGTATAGGTGCCCACCAGAGGAATTTGGCAGTGGTCCAACAACATCCAATCCCCAAGCGTCAAACGACTAGGATGCAACAGTCGGGTGCAACACTTCAGGAGGTTGGTGAATAAAATTCGCATGGAATTGACAAGCCTTTCATCTTCGAGCGTAGTCCAAGCAATCTTTTACCATCGTTGGCCAATAATATCTCATCATTTTTATATGGAAGTGGAGCTTTAGTCCAGACTAGTGTGACCCACATACCCCAGAGTATGCCTCTTGCAAAGCTTGGAGTGCTTCTTCTTCTCCTAAGCATCACAAGAGTACTTCCTCGAACGACATTCTGTATAGAATATCTTTGTAGTAAAGGAAGCGAGGTGCACGACGACGGATTTCAGTCCTTCTCCTCGGATTTTCTAGAAGTATCCCATAGCATAAGTAGTCGATAATGGGTTATCGCCATTCTTCTTTCTCAATTTCAGAAACAATAACAAGATGCTTGAGTTTATTTTCTTCACCTTCAGCCTCATTTGGCGGCGGTACTACCCCTTTTCGGCAGACAGTAACTTGAGCTTGATCGGGCAGGGTTAACGATGAAGCTAGGGCAGCTAAAGCGTCAACCTTCTTATTTTCTTTCCTTGGCACATGTTGAATAGTCACACCAAGCCACCCCAAAAAATCTTTTAGAGTAATTGTGATATGAGCGTAGTTCAGGCTTCTTGACTTCGTAACTACCTAGAAGTTGATTGACCACTAACTGAGAGTCACCAAAGACTTGCAATTGCAATTGCCATATCAATGGCCATTTCAAGCCCAAGTATTAATGCTTGATACTCAGCAACATTGTTGGAGTAGAGTTGCCTCAACATAAAAGAGTAGGGCAGAACTTCACCTTGAGAATTGAAAAATACTACACCACACCAGCTCCCCCACGATGCACAACACCATCAAAGCACATCTTCCATGGAGGTTGAACTTCAACGACCATTGCATTCTCATCAGGTAGTTCGTCAGTTAGCTCCTAGTCATCAGGTATCAGATGATCTACCAAGAAGTCTGCCAATGCTTGTCCTTTTATAGCCTTTTGAGGGATGTACAAAATCTCGAATTATTGAAATTGGAGGTACCATCTCGCTAGTCGATCACTAAGAACATGTTTTGACATCACGAACTTGATGGGATTTGCTTTAGAAACAAGATGAACAACACGAGATTGAAAGTAGTGCTTTAACTTTTGAATTGAGAAGACTAGTGCCAAACACAACTTTTCAATTGGCAAATAGTTCAGCTCGTTTGGTGTCATCATCATGCTCAAGTAGTAAAGATAGTTTTCTTTCCCCTCACTATTTTCTTGGGCCAACAGCGCTCCAACAGATCTTTCTTCTGCTGAAATGTATAGTATCAACGGCTTTCCAAGTACAGGTGCTGCTAAAATCGGAGGCTTCATCAAGTAGGATTTAATGCTCTGAAAGGCATTGCGACAAGCTTGGTCCCACTTGAAAGGAACGCCCTTCTTCATGAGGCGACTGAATGGTTGGCACCTCCAAGCTAGATTTGAGATGAATCTCCTAAGGTATGCTAACTTTCCTTGCAGACTTTTTAATTCATGAATATCCCGAGGCTCATGTATTTTCAAAATTGCATCTACTTTGGCTTGATCAATTTCGATCCCTCGATGCCGGACAATAAAACCCAAGAACTTTCCTGAGGTAACTCCAAAGGCACATTTCAATGGATTCATCCTAAGTTGGTATCTCCGGAGTAACTCAAACACCATCCTCAAGTCTTTCAAGTGGTCTCCCTTCTCTCTTGATTTTACCACCAAGTCGTCAACATAGCATTCAACATTCTTGTGGAGAAGATCGTCAAAAATATTCTGCATAGCCCTTTGGTAAGTAGCACCAGCGTTCTTCAAGCCAAAAGGCATTACCCTGTAGCAATAACTACCCTTGGGGGTGCGGGATGCAGTAAACTCTTCATCTTTTGGTGCCATGTGAATTTGGTTATAGCTTGATGAACCATCCATAAACGACATTGCCTCATAACTAGTAGTAGCATCAATCATCAACTCTGGAATAGGAAGCGTGAATTCATCTTTGGGACACGCATTGTTGAGATCCCTGAAGTCGACGCATACTCGAATATGGCCATTCTTCTTCTTTACAGAGACAATACTTGAGACCCAAGTTGGGTATTTAACTTCCCGAATAAGTCCAGCTTCAATGAGTTTGTTAACTTCGATTTCAATCAGGGGAACCAAGTCCGACCTATAACGCCTTTGAGCTTGCTTAACAGGACGAGCGCCATTCTTGATCGCAAGGTGATGGACTGCCACTTTAGGGTCCAAGCCAGGCATTTCTTTATAACTCCAAGCAAAGACATCCATAAACTCCTTAAGTAACTCAATATAAGTGCTTTCTTCATCAACTTCTAGTAAAACAATTAGGTAGGTGGGTCTTGGTTCTTCGTCAGTGCCAAGGTTAACTTCTTTTAAGGCATCAACTGTTGCCTTCACTCCTTCTTCAAGTTCAGGGGGAGAATCTTTCGCATCTTCATCTTCATCTTCTTGAGGGTCCCCATCGTTGAAGGATATGTGATAACATGGTGAAACATAGTCCAATTTCTCATCATCCTCCATTATAGATAAAACACCATGCTCGCTTTGTGCAGTAACATGATACGAAGAGCCCACACTTTCTTCGTCTTCATCACATTCTTTAGTGTAGACCACATTGTATGGCTTAACCTTCAATACTTCATCACACGAAACCATGAATTTTGTTTGTCGCTTCATTCTAGAAGGAACCAAACTTTGGAAAACTTTAGAGATATTCTGAATTTTGGGTGCAGCGGGTCTTCTTGTATTTCGATAATTTCTCTGGAACTTAGTCCCCTTCTTTAATGGACCCAATATCTCAAATATGGAAGTTATCACAGTTGATTTTCCAAGTCGGTCAAAGACGGAAGGACTGTTAGAAGCGGCAGATTTGTCTTCTACAGTGATATAATTTCTACTCGCCCTTCTTATTGAGATGCGCACCGGTGACGGTTGCTTGTATCCCAAACCTTCACGTGGTTTCCTCGTTGCATCTTCTGATGGGAGCTTCCCTAAATTTGATGGCTCATCAGGATTGTATCCAACTTTCACAAATAGCTTGTAAGCGTTAGGATCAAAACCTTTATCTATTTGCTTTGTAGGGAGTGCCACATTCTGCAAACGATTTTGGGCTACGAACCCTGCAAGCAGCTTTCAGGACGACTTTACTGCCTCAATTCGTTTTACCGGAAGAGTTAACTCATTTAGCGTGTTGGTTTGGAGATTAGATGATTCGTCCTCGTCTTTCTTCCTTTTAGGGACATAATTGAGCTTAGAACTTATTTTCTTGCCATAAGATGCACTATCCCCTCTATGAGATTTATTCGCGTTGGGTTGTACCTCCTCAGTAACGGCTTTGGCTTTACCAATAGTCACCTCAACTCTTTTGGTTATGGGCTCGTCATTCTTGCTTTTCATGTCATCATCAAATTTTAGCTCCTTCACAATGCGGTTCTTCAAGTAGAACTTTGCATTGGCGAAGTGTGACTCTGCCTCGGTGAATGGCTCATCATCAGCAACTATCTTCTTCTCGACTTCACCGTCGTAGTATTTTAAACATTGATGGTAGGTAGATGGAACTACTTTATTCTCATGTATCCAAGGCCTTCCAAGCAAAAAATTGTATGAATTCTTCGCATCGATCACATGCAGCCATGCGCTTGATTGCATATCTTTAATAGTGATTCCCAGCCTGATCACACCTATGGATCTTTGCCACCCTTGGTTGAATCCTTGGATCATCACACGACTTTTTGAGAGTTCGTTCATGGGAATACCAAGTTCTTTCACAGTGCGAATTGGCAAAATGTTCACTGAGGATTCTCCATCAACGAAAACTCGATTTACCCTTTCATCATGCATATAGCCAACCAGGTACAATGGGCTATTATGAGGAGTGTCATTTAGCAGAATATCATCATTTGTGAACGTGACTTTTTCCTCACAAGCATTAACTTCTTGAGGAGTAGACTCGATAAGCTTTTCCGAAGATGGTTCCAATGGTAGGTCATCACTCTTTTCTTTCCCTTCGTCAGTATGGTAATAAGAGGAATCAATACTCACATGGGAAATCTTCGTGCGAAACCAACTTGGTAAAAACTCCTCCAAGGTCAGCGGATGTCGTGGCTTTTGAGGGTGATGCACCTCCATTTTCGCTTTCTTTTCATGCTTAAATGGATTCCATCTCCTAGGCCTTTTCACCATTATTTTCCTTGTTGGTTGTTCCACTGATCCTTTTCGTAGGCTCCTTTTGTGGTACCTACGACGAGTCACCAACGTCCAACCTTCATCGTCCTCAGGTTGACCGTCTTCAACTTTGT